>PVKU01013152.1:0-30757 GCA_004027475.1 Anoura caudifer | reverse complement strand
ATTTTTGCCTTTCCCCTTTCTTCTGTTATGACAGTTCAAAGAAGCACAAGAGGGTCTGTGCTTCTGCAATTTCAAATCACATCACAGCTTGAAATGCTCAATTTTGCATTGCAGTTACTTGGGAAAGTTTTGAGGCCACCAGTTCAGGAGAGGTTTGGGACTCTTTCCCTTTCTCCATCTTCTGATAGAAAAAGTGGTTCATCTGTTTTCACCCAACAACTTGTAGTGTCTACTATGTGTGAGTACAGTGGTTGATTTTTAGAGTACAAAGATGGATTAGATGCAGCCAGTCTCAACTTTTGAGAGACTCACAATATACTCAATGAATTCGGTAATGATAAGCACAGCCCTGTCCTTTTACCTGTGATTATGTTTCTCTCTTCCTCCCTTCCCTCTCTCTCTCTCTCCCTCTCCCTCTCCCTCTCTTCCTCTCTCCTTATTGTGTTTCTTATCTGCATTTAGGCTGCCCACTCTCTCTTCTGGCAGGTGCAGAATTCTCTTTTCCTCCCTTGTTGGCAAGCGTTTTTGTACCATTCTTGATGTATTGCACTCCTACCACTGCCAATGCCAAGGACACTAAGGTCTCTACTAAGGGATAGCAAACCTCGCCTTGCAGGGTGGTTGGGTTCCCCACTTGCTCTGCTCAGCAACTGAGAAATGGAGCACACTCACATAGATGTACATTTTTAAGACAAGAGTACGGAGTACATTATGGCCTAGCTTTCTGACCTGTGCATGAAGACCAAGACAGCTGTTTTCTATGAGGGAGGAATTTAACAGAAAATTGAGGAAGGTGCAAATTTGGTTATGTTCATTTGCTCTTCTTAAATTTTGTTTGGTTTTCACCACCCTGTAAGGCAGAGGTTGAATCCTAGCTGAGTGTGGTTAGAAGCTATTTGGTTTATCTCACAGTGGATTGTAGTGGTTCTTTTATATTTGACTTAGAGGCCAACTTTTTACATTTGAGAGATTTCACATGAAATCTGAAGTTTATATTTGGTTTAAAAAATATCAGAAATCTGGTAATCTGCATGGCAGAAGTCAGCTGATATCAGCTGCCTGTTGTCAGGACTATTTTTCTTTTTTATTCTACTGTCAGAGTCTTGATTTGCATTATCTTCATTATACCTGCAGACTTTTCAGATTCATCCTCTGTGGGCTGGGAATGGCTTGCACTCTAGTTAATAATCACCAGGAGAGTGAAGTTGATCCTAGAACCCATCTCCTCTGAGAAGTTTGTACTGGCCAGCTTGTCTTTCATCATAAAGCTACTGTGGTTTGTTCTAGCTCACACGGAAACCCAGAGCCATCCAGGAGGATCATGTGTAAGCTAAAGTGCCACCCATTTTCCCGCCCAACTCCCTGTGGCCACAGTTGTTCTTCTATTGTCATGGTCTGAAGTATCCTCTACAAAGAGAATATGATGTTGGCAAGATGAGAGTTTAAAAGAAGACATTGTTCCTGGTACCATGGTGAAAATATCTGGAAGTTCTTTTAATGTTTTTTTTTTTTTCAGACAACTAATATTTATTAAGCCCCAACTCTATGCCAAACCCTGAACATAGAGTAGTGAATAAAAGGGATAAAAAATATCTATCTCTTCTGTGTTTTACATTCTAGAGAGGGAGACAGATTATAAACAACATTATGTTAGGTGACCTTAAAAATATAGAGGGGTTACGTATAGTGTTGAAGGAGGTAGAAGAATAAGGCAGGGAGGGGAAAGGGATGTACTGGGAGTGGGGGGGTTGCAATTCTAGATGAAGTTGCCAGAGAAGGCCACACTCAGAAAGTGGCGTTTGAGTCAGACTGGAAGATGGTGAAGGGAAGTGCCATGCAGATACCTGGGGGAAAAGCATGTGGAGAGCTGCAACCATTCGGGTGAGGGATGACAGCGAGTAGGACCAGGTTGGGGGCATATTTTGTGATATATTTTGAGAGTAGAACTGACAAGAGTTGTTGGTGGATGGGATATGACATATGAGAAGAAGAAAGGAGTGAAGGATGATCTTAAGTTTGTGACTCAAGCAACGAAATGAATGGAGTTGCCATTAACTGGATTGGGGGAAAGTACAGGAAGAGCAGGGTAGGCAGGGGTAAATATTAGTAGTAATTTTGGGATATCTTACATATGTAATGACTATTACACATCCACATGGATGTTGAGAAGGTAGTAAATTATGGCTACTTCAACCTGTAAATTAAGCTACAACCTGAAGTCTATGCCTATTCAAATGTACTATGGAAAGTCAAAATAACAATTAAGTGTAACCTAATTCTCACACAAATAAGGAGAAATATGATAAAAAAGAAAAAAAGATCTTTTCAACAGTGAGGCAACTTGAAAGAAGGCCAATTTTAATAACCTTCTATTTAACATTAGCTTCTTTTATAATTAATGCAAATTTAAAAAATCATCATAAAAACTAAATAGTCATTAGAAATCACCTTGGGCTAAGAGCTGGGAGAATAATTTTTTACTCTAATAGACCCAAAATAAATATTTAATGTGGATACTAGAGACACATAGAGAGTCAGTAGGGAATACATATGACTCACAAAGGAGGCATGAAGGTTTTTAAATCAAATTGAAACCTTTTATGATAAAAGTTCTTTAAATTTTTCTATGACTTTTTTGAAGTCAAAGGGCTTCCTAGAAATAATCTCATTAAGCTGTAGTGAGACTAACCAGGACACAATATTATTTCTAATTTATAGAACTGGCTGTGGAGGAAGAAAGGACTCACAAGAGAGCCACTATGCTTTTGGTGACTAAATGGCTAAACTGGGTTTGGAGTGCATGTTTTTTTTTCCACTTTAGATGAGTTATTTTTATCTTAACTAAATTATTTTCTTTCTCTTCTATAATAAACTAACAAACAAATCCTTATTTTGCTTTCCTTAGTGACTTCTAAAGAGAAAGAAAGAGCTCTAAAGAGTCACGCACAAAAAGGTTTGCCCCGTTAAAGGAAAGACCTGAGCTCTGGCCGAGCATAGCTCAGTTTTCAGTGTCAGGTGTCATGCTGTGGGCAGACTCAGACATTCTCTTCTCTAGGTGTATGTGACCAAAGTTTCAAATAACCAAAGCAAAATAATTTCTGTTGTCAAATTATAGCAAGATGTGGCATAATATCAAGTGTGGCCAGAGATGGGATTTGTCTGTACCTAATTTTCAGTATTTCCTTTAGAGATTATGCACTCTTAAACATGAGAGAGTCACTCAATATACATTTATTGAGCACTTGCTAAACAGATAACTGTGAAGCAATGGGCTTTGATAGAGGGAAGCCTACTGTGTTCTAAGAATATATCAGGATTCTCTAGTTAGAATTTAGTGGAGAATGTCATTATAAATGACACCTGTGCCACATCTTCTTACCTCTGTGATGACAAAGACAAGAGATGTGCCCTACTAGCCCCAGTTATTGCAGAACAGCCCAAGATGAGGACTCTTGTAGGCTAAGCTTGTGTCACATCCCCACTCCTTGGACCAACCACTGTCACCAGGGACATGGGCTACTATGATTTGCTGGATCTAGGTACTGTGGCTGGAGGGGCACACACCATTATTGCAGACACTGTAGACTCACACAGAATTGGTGGTATGAGAGAGAGGGGGTGAGGTGAGGATATATTAAGGGGAGGGATTCTGAGAAGATTACAGCAATAGATATCACCTCACAAGTGTCCATAAGCAGGACACCAAAGAGGGGGTCAGGTGTCAGGAATATTTTCCTGCAGGAGGCATTGCCTGACCTGACTTGTTTAAATATGTGAGCTGAGTATTAAGCAAAGAATAGGAATTCTCTAGGTGTTTATCTGTGTATTTATACGCAGACAAAGGAGAGGTTAGGGTGGTCCAAGTAGAGGGAGTGGAGTGTATAAAGATACAGAGGTGGAAAAAAAAGAAAGTGACCTACTCAGGGAACTAGGTGTGGCAGGATTGGAAGGTAAGGTGATCAGGCAGCAAGAAATGGAGAGCTTTGTATACTATGGGATGGAAAGTCATCTAATGAATGTAAATCAGCAAATATTTATTGAGCAATTTTCAGTGCTAGCACTCAGTGTTCTATGCATCCTGTGCATGCCCTCCTATGCATTTCACATGCATTGGCTCATCTAATCCTCACACCAACCCTATGAGGTAAGCAACAGTGACTTAAAAATATTTCACAATTGACATGGCATGGTCATGATTGGTTACCATTAATCCAAGTGGAATGGATGCCAGCTATAAAGCACCACTACTTAACACTGTTGATGAGTGCCAGGCCTGGATGCAGGCACCCTTATAATCCTTGTTTTATGGGCCAGGAAGCTAAGCACAGGTTGTTAACTTGCCGAAGCACACACAGTAGATGGCAGAGGACTCAGGCTTCAAAACAGGGGGCTCTGGCTCCACACCACTTGTCTGTAAGGGGAGAATATCAAATTCATTCTTTAGAAAAAGAATATGAGAGACTGTAAGTCTCCTGAAGACAGGGACTGTGTCTGTTTCTCTTTATATCTCCAGCGCTATTTCTGATGTATTGTAGCTACTCAAAAATATTTATTGAATGAGTGACTGGAAAGCTTATTGAATGTTTGAGAATGGCAAATAAGACTGAGGCATTAAACCAGATGAGAAATATTAAATGCTTGAAATATAAAACCAGTTGGAACTAAGGGGGCACCAACTGGGAGATATGAAAGAGGTGAGCATACATAGAATTTAGTGACTGTTTAGATGGATGTGGGGAGTAAGTCCCGGGTTTCTATTTGGTGTTGTCATTCACTGAGATGGGAATTACAAAGAGAAGAAGAGTTTATTAGTGATAGTTAAGGTGAGGGTGGATAAAAGAAAATCATGAGCACCTTTTGCAGATGTAGAACTGGAGCATTTGCAGCTGCTTAGGGGACAATTGGATTTGGAATCCAGAGAGAGACCAGCACTGGAAATGTGGATTCATAAGTAGTCAAGATATAGGTGTAGGTTAAAGGCATGGGGGTGGATGAGATCATTCAGAAAAGAGGCTGGAGGATGGACTCCTATGGCAGGTGAGAGAAGAGTCCAACCAGAGAAGGAGGATAAGTGACTAGCCACAGAGGAGAAAAACTGAGAATGTTGTCAGTAAAATCAAAATCTGTAGGGGTATCAGTGTGTGTGGCTTCTGAGCAGCTAGGCTCTAAATGTAGAGAAGGTAGATAAGTGATAGGTTGATCTGGCATTTGTGTTCTTCTGGGTAAGTGGGGCTGACTACAGACACGTGACTTGAGGATCATGATGAGAGATGCTGCATGACCTGAAGGCTTGGCAGGTAGGGCAGGGAGCCAGTGTAGAAAGGCACTAAATAGGAGAAGATGGTCAAGGATGGGAGGTCTCAACAAACAAAGAAGGTGTGGTGGACATTAAGGAAGTGTAAGGAAAGTGGATTAGTCAGGGTTCTCCAAAACAAACAAACAAACAAACAAACAAACAAACAAACAAACACAGAAAACCAGAACCAATAGGAATCTATCTCTATCTATCTATCTATCTATCTATCTATCTATCTATCTATCTATCTATCTATTGGAATTGGCTCATGTGATTATGGAGGTGGACAAGCCCCAATATCTGCAGGGTGAGTCAACAAACTGGGGACTCAGGATAGCCAATGGCTTAGTTCCAATCTGAGTCAGAAGGCCAAAAACCAGGAGTTGCTGATGATATAGTTCCAGTCTTAAGGCCAGAAGGTTCAAGGACCAGGAAGGGCAGATGTTTCAGTTTGAATCTGAAGGCAGGAGAATTTTCATGCATTCAGGGAGGGTCAGCCTTTTTGTTTTATTCAGGCCCTCAATTGATTTGACGAGGTCTATCCATATTAAGGAACACCATCTGCTTTACTCACTCTGCTAATTTAAATGTTAATCTCATCCAAAATAAATAAATAAATAAAACCTCAAAGAAAAACACAGAATAATATTTGGCCAAATATCTGGGCACCCTATGGCCCAGTCAAGTTGATATGTAAAATTAATCACGTAGGACGTGATCTATTTATTTCAGATCCTCTGTAACTGCTCTGGTCTTTCCAGCCTTGACCTTCTGGCTTCCGGTTCCCACTTGAGCTTCTGCCTTTGGCCATGGGCTACAAAAACTGAATCTGCTCACTAGAACCGTGGTGGGCAATTTCTGTGCAGATTGGGATTGTGACCTGGGAGCTGGGACTGACTTCTGACCCAGCTGTACAAAGACGGTTTTCTGGGAAGGACCTGCTGTTAAGAGAGCTATCTGTAAGTGTTGCTGCAGTTATGTAATTTGTGCCCAGTACACAATCCCACAAGGAAAATCAAGGGTAAACTCATTCCTCAGAACAGGTGAGGACCAAAGGAAAGATTATAGGTTTGCTACTTTGTTGCCACCCTTTCGGTGAAACTGATGGAACAGGTAACAGATGCTGACTATATGCAGGTGCAAACTGAATTGCCTGATATAAATTTACCTGCTAGGGAGTACCTAGAGAATAGATTATGATTAGGCCTCTTATTTCCTGAGCAGAACAGTGTGAATGGAAGTAATGGAGATTCTAATAAGTTTGTGGCTTCCAGGTAGTGAGTGAATCATGAAATTTGTTTAGTGATTCTTGATACCTCAAAATGCAATAAGATTAGCAAGTAAGCTATTTCTTTTCAGGAGTTAATAAGGTATTAAAAAAGGCTACATTCTCTGAGCCTCCAAGGACTGATTTTATAGAAGTGACTCTTGACAGAGGCAGGGTTACAAATTGGACAACTTCTCTTCGAAAAGGCCTTGGGAGAGATATATAACATTATCCTTCTGGAATCTCTTTCCTCATTTTGCTTCAGATTGGTTATATTCGCACCCATACCCGCCACTCAGAGATGGTCCCCTCCTCTGTTTGAACAGCATGGAATTGTAAGTTCTTTGAATATTCTATAGTGCATTAATTCCAAAAAAACCCTTCCAAGATGTTCACTTATTTCTCTTCTTAACTCATCTGTTACACGATTGGCTTGGATTTTTACCTTTTCATGTGTCCAGGATTGAGTCCTGGCTCCACTTTTTGTATATAATGTATAATCTTGAAAGAGTTAATGTCAACTTCTACGGATGTCAGTTCTCTTATCATAAAATAGTACAATAATAAAATTGACCTTCTGGGTTACCATGGAAATTCAATAAGCTATTCTCCTGGTTACTGCAATGCTTGGCAAAAACACAAATTAGTGTTTTTACAATAGATGTTAACTGTAATTTTTACATTGTTGTTCTGAACCTCAAATTCTTTCAAGCTGTCTTTATCTGTCTTTATAGGTATATACTGATCTGTTCATTGACTCAGTAGCAACAGAATGTTTCCCTAACTGAATCATGTTTTGTTTTCTATAGGTGACTATTTTGTATTTGAAAGTGGAAACAGGAAAATCTTGTTTTTCGCAGTCTGCCAGATTAACTGAACTTCACTTGATTGGGTGCTTTTAAGAAGAATGAGGTGTGGGAAGAAATATTTGGGTGGTAAACCTCAGTTTCCAAGTCCCGTTTCTTGGGTTTCAGCTGTGCAGGAAATCAGTGATTACGTTTCTGATCCTGATGACCTCTTTGTCCCTGACTCATCTTAGATGATGCTGTAAGAAAACCATGGCTCTGGTGAATGGGCCTATAATTTACTCTTGGATTCAATAGTGTATGAGTTGGGATTCTTTGAGCACTAATGGCCCCAAAAAGGACAATTCTTAATTGCAAACTATTTAGTCTATATTCAATTTGGAAACTTGAGAATGTTTAGATATTCAGTTGTTTTACAAGCTAGTCTATTCATGTTCACTGAATGTCTGCTGAATCATCTGATTTGGTTGAGATAATGTACAAGCCTATGCAACTCTTGCAGAGGTATTGAACAACAAAGCAGTCAATCACGTGAGTGGTCAACTCTGCTTTATGTTTTCTAGCAATTCTTCAAACATTTGTACTGAGTACAAATGAATGTGATACCACACAAATGAATGTGATACCAACTCTCTCCTAGAGGCTCAAGGGCAAATAGTACCGTTGTTAGAAAAATATGGTAGTTACAACCAACACTTACCCATCTATCCACCCACTTACTAATTCAATAAATAATAATGAAACATTTATGCAAATGAGGCACCAACCTAAGTATAAGTGATTTGGCAATGGACAATATAGATGCTCCCTATCCTCTCAGACATGTTAAAACTCATGATAGAGATAAATAAATATAAATTTATAGTACATTGTAATAAATGCTAGATAAGAAAACCACTTATAATGCATTGTGATACGTTAAATATAAGTAAAGGGGATAGAGTAATAAAGGTAAAATAATTTAGAAGTGATTTTTTTTGGCCCTGTACTATAAAGATCTAAATCCCTGAGCAGAAAAAATTTTTAATCAAAAGAGATCATTTAAGAGGGTTTTTACCTTAGAAGTTTCTTTGATTATATGAATTTATACAAAAGCAATTAGGGGTACAGAAAGAAGTTGCAATAGAAATGTAGTTGATATCCTAAGTGAAAGAAAGCCTGTATATTAGACATTGGACTTTGAGTAACTGCAGACACGAAAAGCTAAGAGTTCTCTATGATAACTTGGCACTGACAACAGGAAACAGCAAAAACAAAACAAAACAAAACAAAACACAAAAACAAACCACAAAACAAAACAAAACAAAACAAAACAAAACAAAACAAAACAACTAAACCCCCACCTGGATGATGAAAATGCAGTGAAGGAGATGCAGATTTGGACTTAGACAAGGACAGGGCTTCTCTTTTGAGTGGTCTTGGCCAAGGACTTCACCAATGTCCTAGAGAGAAGGGCATTTATATTTGCAATTATTTATATTATATTGAACATATTTCTATTTATATAACTATAAGTAATTTGTATTCAATTCATGTAATCATAGGGGGTTGTATTTTCTTAAACATTGTCTTCTTTTCCTCATCAGGTCCTGAGTTTAAAAAAACCTTTTTCTTGTTTTTGGGAAGTACTCAGTCATATGGAACCAGCCAACACTACTGTCCAAGTACCTCAAGCAGGCAGCTCTGTAAAAAGCGCTCATTCAGTTTTGGTACAAGACCCTGAACACAGAGGATAAAGGATCTGTAAAACCAAGGGCTCCCATGGCTACTTGTGTATCAGAAATGCCCAAGGAGCCTGAAGAAATCATGTGTCCTATCATGGGAGATTCTGATTTAGTAGGTCTGGGGGAAACAGCTAGGAATATGTTTTTAAAAAGGCTTTTCAGTCCCTGGCCAGGCAGGTTAGCTGGTTACAGCACTGACCTGGTAAGCCAAGGTTGTGGGTTTGATCTCCGGTCAGGGCACATACAAGAAGCTACCAATGAGTGCATAAATAAGTGGAACAATGAACTGATGTTTCTCTCTCTCTCTATTATTATCATTATAATAATAATAATAATTATTATTATTATAATGCCATCTCAGTTTATTTTGATGTACCTAGATAGCCATGGGGTTGCTGTTCAAAACTAGTGTCTGGGGTTAACTGTATGATTTCTCATTTCTTTCCATTTTGTGGTGGATCACAAATATTAAAATTTAAAAATAGATTTACATCAATGGCAAGTTAAAATTCTAATATTCTTTCTTTGTCCCACACTCTTTTCTTTCATCTCTTCCACATTTTTCATTGAATCCTAAAATCTGTAGATACATTGTCCAAACCCTGCTTTGAGATAAAAGAAGATAAATAACCAAACCAATTAGATAAACCCCTTACTTATTTAGCCCAGTAAGTTTTACTGAAGAGTCTTGGTGTCAGGTGACAATTCACAAGTGAAGAGTGCTTTACGATGAATAAAACACGGATGACAAAGATGTAGGACAGAGCAGTTGGCAATCTGCTGAAATCAATACATTGTCCTGGTGGTTTTTTCAGACCTTGCTTTTCTGGCCTCTGGTGTGCTCTTACAGTGTTACACCTCATCCTATGACTCAGAACTAAGCTTTTATGACCCGGCAACCTCATTTTGGGCCTTTGTTTTGGCAGTTGGTGGTGGCTTTCCTTCTTGGGCTGGGGCCTCGTCTAGGCCATACTCTACCAACTTGGATTGAGCCTATCAGACTCCTTTGCTCTCTCCTGGCTTTCTTGTACCTTGCCTCCTCCCCTAAGCAAATAGCCTTTTGGAATTACAGTACCAAACCAATTTTTCCCAGTGTTTGATCAACTTGATGGACAAATAATTTCTTCCTTATGTTTAGCTGAGATTTCTTGTCATAATGTATCCATTATCTCCTTATCTGGTCTTCTGAAGATCAATAGCTTCTTAGGACCCATTTTCCATCCTTTAATCTAATTCTTCATTCATCTCTAAACTATCTTTTTCTTCCATAAATTAATAATTATAAAGCTCTTTGAATAGTGCCTGATATAGGATAAATATATGTGTTATTATTTTGTTTACATCCCTGAATAGTATGTGAACAGAGGTAGACTTCTCCAATAAGTGATTTCTCTAAAGAGGACTAGGGATCAGACTACTATCATGTTCCTTTTACCACACTACAGCAACATGCTGACTTCTGCTTTCCTCCCTCATGTCCCCCATTCCTCAACCTTATACACCGAAATTGCTAACTTTGAATTTGTTTGTAGTGACAGTGATCTCTGTGTTATTTTTCTCTTTTATTTGCTACTGATAGGTACTTTTTCTTTTTGTTAAATTGTGTATTTGTTTTGGAAATACTTTAATTGTGATAAAAGTCATACAGATATATTTGCCATTTTCATTTTCTGTAAAAATTGCTTATTGTGCAATAATTCATTTATAGCAAGAAGTTATGGTCAAGTAAACTCATACATTTATGTTGCTCAGAAGTGTTGTTTGTGGTACAACAAACATTTAAATTTCTTTTTCTCTAGCTCATTTTGTAGGCTGAGGTAAAAATTCATCCCCAAAATATTATCAGTAAGTTTTCCTTGAAATAATTTTGGGGGTGTGATAGGAAACATCCTATGGAGACCTCATATCATAATACTTGCTTTAAGTATAGATAGGAGACATGCTATAATTTTGGCAATAGTCATAGTAGGTACCTGAAGTTGCTTGGTTAATTGATAAAGTCTGCTAAAGAAGGAAATTAAAATATATTTATATGTATACATACATATCTTAAACTTTCAGCTTATTTTATTTCTAATTATGTTTTATTGATTATACAATTACAATTGTCCCAATTTTCCCCACTTGCCCTCCTCCACCAGCACCCCCTACTCCCTCAAGCCAACCCTACACCATTGTTCATGTCCATGGGTCATGTGTGTAAGTTCTTTGGCTACTCCATTTCCCATACTGTACTTTACATTCCCAAGGCTATGCTGTAACTACCTATTTATACTTAATCCCCTAACCTCTTCACCGATTCCTTCCTATTGGACAACCATCAAAACCTTCTTTGTATCCATGATTCTGTCTCTGTTATTCTTGTTTGCTTAGTTTGATTTTAGATTCAATTATTACTAGATATGTATTGCCTTTTTATTGTTCATAGTTTTGATCTTCTTTTTCTTAAGTAATTTCCTTTAACAATTCATATAATAATTGTTTGGTGATGATGAACTCCTTTAGATTTTTTTGGTCTGGGAAGCTCTTTATCTGATCTTTAATTCTAAATGATAGTTTTGCAGGATAGAGCAATCTTGCTGTAAGTCCCTGCTTTTCATAACTGAATATTTCTTACCAGTCCCTTTTAGCCTGCAATTTTTCTTTGAGAAATCAGCTGACATTCTTATGGGAACTCCCCTGTAGGTAACTAACTTCTTTTCTCTTGATGCTTTGAAGATTCTCTCTTTATCTTTAACCTTTGACATTTTAATTATGATGTGTCTTGGAGTGGGCCTCTTTGCATCCATCTTGTTCGGGACTCTCAGTGCTTCCTGCACTTGCATGTTTATTTCCTTCACTAAATTAGGGAAGTTTTCTTTCAATATTTTTTTTTCAAATAGATTTTCAATTTTCTGCTCTTTCTCTTCTCCTTCTGGCACCCATATGATGTGAATGTTGGAATGCTTGAATTTGTCCCAGAGGCTGTTTATACTATCCTCATTTTGGGGGATTCTTTTTTCTTCTTGTTCTGATTGGTTGATTTTTGCTTACTTATGTTCTAAATCATTGAATTGATTTTTAGCTTTTTCCATTCTACTGTTGTTTCCCTGTAAATTGTTCTTTATTTCAATTAGTGTATCCTTCATTTCTGACTGGATATTTTTTATGGTGTTGAGGTCCTAAGTTCCTTGAGCATGCTTATGACCAATGTTTTGAACTCTGCATCTGAAAGATTGCTTATCTCTGTTTTGTTAAATTCTTTTTCTGGAGTTTCAATCTGTTTTTTCATCTGGGCTATATTTCTTTGTCTCCTTATTTTGGAGCCTCCCTGTGTTTATTTCTATGCATTAAGGTAGAGCTGCTAGGACTCCCTGTCTTGGTAGTGTGGCCTAATGTAGTAGGTGTCCTGTAGGGTCCAGTGACACAGCCTCCCCTATTGCCCAAGCTGGGTACTGTAGGAGTACCTTTTGTGTGGGCTGATTGTACCCTCCTCTTATAATTGACCCTTGGTTACTGTCGGCAGGTCAGTGGGAGGGATTTAGAAAGGCCAGTCAGCTATAAGGACTGGCTTTGACCACTGACCACCCAACTCCTTGCTCCATGGAGGATTAGCTGTGCAGGGCCAGGGTGAAGGTGCTCCAATGTGGTCTGTAGCTGCCCACTGGGTGTGTTGGCCCTGGTGTTTCCCAGGTAGTGCAGGCCAAGGTCAGCCCCCACCTGTATTCTGCTTGGGGCTACCTTGCCTGAGCTATAAAGCAATCTGAGATAGCTGCCACTTGTTTTGGACTTGGAAATTCCCAGGTGAAGCCAAGCTGTGATTCTAGCTGGCTGCTGCTAGTGCTGGGCCTGGATCAATTAGCAAGAGGAGCCAGGGCCGATGGCTCATTGAGGATAGCTGTTGCTTGTTTGTGATGATTTAGGAAGTTGTGAAGCATGAGTCATTCATATGGAAAAGTCACAGTTAACAGTTTGGTTGGGCTTGTAAATTGGGTGGGACAGAGTCTCAGGGGATCTTCAGGGTGGGGCAATCAGTGTTAGCCAGGTTGATGGAGTCTTAGATATGGCACCCACCTACCAGCTCTGTGTCTCTGTGGAGCAAGGGCTCAGAAAAGGGATAATGGCCTTTGCCTACCTTTTTGTCTGAGAGAAAGCTGTCCCCTAGCTCCTGTCTTGGTCCCACATATATCACTTTCTCCCTGTATGCCACTGGTGCCTTTTAAGCTACTATCCCAGTGCTGGATCTCAGAGGGAGTGCTGGATCTCTGAATAAGTCTGTATATGAGTTCTTTAATGGAAACTGCTTGGGACTCTAGAAGTTTCCTCTACCAACTCAATCCCTGCTGGTTTTTGTAGCCAGAAGTTGTGGGGACTTATCTTCCTGGCACTGTAATCCTGGACTGGGGGGCCCGGTGTAGGGCTGGGGCTCCTCATTCCTGAGATATCTCTCCCAAATTTTTGTCTACGACATGTGGATGTGGGACTAGCCTGTTCCATGTCTGTGCCCCTCCCAGCAGTCTGATTAATGTGGTTTCTTTAATTCCATAGTTGTCAGACTTCTATTCAACTCAATTTCTGACAGTTCTGAGTGATAGTTTCCTATATTTTAGCTGTAATTTTGATGTGGTTGTGTGAGGAGGTGAGCTGTGTTTACATATGTCACCATCTTCTAAGCTTTCAGTTTAAACTTAAAATTCATGGATTATCTTTGACTGTGAGGTCCTACTTTTCTTTGCTATGAGTTCATTGTTTGGAGTTTCATGTATTCATTCTTATATAAACCACCCTTGTCAGGCATCATTTACAGCATCCAGTTTCAATTTCTTTAAAGTGGTGCAAGATCTTAAAACCACTTGTAAAGTAAACTGAGTGTAGTCTCTGTCTAGACTAGAGTTTTAATATAATTTTCTTCCCATCTTTTACAGTTCCTTTACCCACATGTATATAGGCAGAAATTTTTAAAGCAACTCACTTTTGAGTTTTTTGAGACATTTGACTAAATTTTTATAGAAACAACCTTTTCTTTTTACCTTTATATTTCACCAGTATACATAATATTTAATATAATTGCATAATTCTAATAACAAATACAATGGGCATGCACATATCTGGGAAAGAAGAGAAGTGTTTTTTGTAGCTCAGCTGATGGGCACAGAGAAGCTCAGGGACTGCTGGGCAACAGTATATCCCTGGCCATCAGTTTTTGGGTTTTAAAGATGGACACAGATTGTTAGATGTAACAACATGTCCCAGTTTGTGCTTATTATCCTGGCTGAATTATTAAGAACACCCTTTTCACTCTTCAAGAGGTCCTGGATAATAAGGTCTGTGATCACTCTAGTGTTGGTTAACCCAGTTAGTCTGGTTAGCTGGATGTAAAAAAGTTTCTACTGGATTTGGTTAAGTTTTCATTGTATATAACTTGACAATGCCTGTAATTCCTTGCCAACTGATTGTTAGGATTGGAGTCATTAAGAAGCTAGAGCTCTTGGTTAAGATCGGGAATGGGGCCAGGGCCACCAAGTAGCCCAGGAGGCTGCTGAGGGGCTATGATTGAGGGCTTCCCTGGTAATTCTGCTGCAGTGGGGCTCCCGGCTTCTGCTGGGTATACTGGCTCATTCAGGCAGGTGGGTGTTAGATACAGGTCATTTTCTGAAACACCAAAGTTGACTTTCATTGACTTGGAAGTCACAAGTACATCATCTTCCTTTGTGTGTGTGTGTGTGTGTATGTGTGTGTGAGTGTGTGTGTGGTGGGAGGAGGGCATTGTGTGTTTTTAGCAATGGTAAAGGTGGTTAACTGAAATTTTAAAAATAAAACTGTCTCTCATTACTTTCTGGCAGTATTTCTAGGGCTGGTTCTCCCCAGCTTCACCCATTTTCTCCATCTCTGTAGTCTCTTTCCTGCCCTCTTCCTTCCTCAGTCCCCCTCTCTCTTGGCCCTCTCCCAACACTGCCTCTCCCTTATCTGGTGGAGGATCCCTAATAAGATGCTGAACAGCAGTGTGTCCTAGCTGTAGAGAACCAGCCCTGCTCCACCTAGCCATGTGACTCCACAGGACCACCGCCCACCTCCTCCATTCTTCATTTCCCCTCCTTTCACAGGCACTCACTTTTTGTGCTGCATGACTTCTGTATTGGTTTCCGTACTGGAGGGCAACTCCAAAGCTACAGTCCCAGAAAGGATTAAGCCTTGAATTGGCTCTAGACCCTGGCATGTGCAGATCTGCTCCTGAGCTATATAATCTTCTATGTGGTCTGTAATCAAGTGCTGAGCCTTGTGTGGGGGTAGGAGAGCCAATGTAGAAACATTCATGGGCCTGAAAACTGCTACTTCATTAATGCTTTTTAACACTTTGACTTGATTTCAAATTAGCCAGTAACTGAGTATTTGCTGTATAACTAGGTATAGTACTAGTTACTTTTATAAAAACTATGACATATAATACTTACAAAAACAATGTGAACTAATACTGCACACACATGCACACCATGCATGAACACACATTTTTAAAAAAATCAGGTAAAGAACTTTTTCTTTGCTTCTGGGCCCTCTGCCATAACCATACTCTGCCAGATCATCAGTCAGGCCAAGAAGCATCCAAGCTTGATTCCCCTCTTTACATTTATTGGAGCCAGAGGTATTAGGGCAGTGCTGTATGTCATGCACCTGGCATTGCTCAACCCAGATGTCTGTTGGGACAAAAAGAATAACCCAGAACCCTGGAACAAGCTGGGTCCCAATGAGCAATATAAGTTCTACTCAATGAATGTAGATGATAGCAAACTGAAGAAAGAAGGTCCAGAGTTCTAAATGAAATGTTTTAGTATAAAGTTGCTTAGAATGAAGGTCTTCCAGAATTCACACACACAATTTTCCACTTAACCAGAAAATATTTCCCCTCCAAATGCATGAAATCATGTTATTCTGTTGGGGTTTATACTGATTAATAAATGCTCAAAACTTAAAAAAAGAAAAAAAACAGGTAAAGATATTAAAGCCCAGAAGTTGTAAAGAAACTTGTTTATGATCACAAAGACAGTAAGTGAGTGGACTAGGATAGAAAGCTGATGCCTCTGCATTGGCATTTCCGTTGTCCAAGCAAACCTTAGCGTCCCTCTTCTGTACAGGCTCGTTCAGAGAGTTTGCTATGCATATATTGTAGGTAAAGAGATTAATGTTATAGCATTCAGACTTTCAAAAACATCATAAAACCTGTTATTAAATGCAGCCTTGTGAGGCAGTTCAAAATGTAAATGGCGAAGTGCAGAGCTGGTCTGAGCAGGCAGAGGGTGTCTGCAGTCACGTCCATCCCTTCCCTGCCTCCCGTCCCTACAGGCTCTCAACGCTGGCTGAGGAACACAGTTGAACAGCACTGGATTACTGTATTCACACATCCACTTAATTCAAACAGCTCGAAAGGGCCTGCACTGAGAGAGCACCATCTTTCCAGGCCCAGCCAGCACTGAGTTCTCTCCTTGGAAGCAACGAGACCCCTGCTCTTCCATTTTCACTTGGTGATTCCTTATCCGTGTATAAGCACGCGCACATCTATTCATTTTTTACTCCTTTAGCTGAACAAATTTGCATTTATGATCATGTTCACTTTCCCATTTATCCTTTGAGATCTCAAACACCCAAAACAACACTTGATTCAGGTACTTTGACAGGTGGTGGCTGTTCAGTATAGTGACCAGCCAGCCCAGTTTGCCTAGGGCTGGGGGATTTCCTGGGACACCAGACTTCCATGGCTGAAATGTAACAGTCCCAGGCAAACCAGGGCATTTGGCCATGAAGCCACAAGGTCACAAGAATTGGCCCTTGAAGACCACTCTTCAGAACCCCCAAAACCACTACTTCCACAACCTGGGCCAGCTGGTTTTTGGTTGCTGTGATTGGGTGCACTGCAGGTAGTTTAAGGAGTCTAGTTAACACTGCTCCCTATTCCTGATCCTAAACTTGACCTGAAAATCAATAAAAAGGCCATTCAAGTTGATAAAAACAAACAAACAAACAAACAAACAACAATGCCTTTTTAAAAAAAGTATTTTTAGATTATGGGCACTACATCTTTTTTAAATCTATTTTCAGATAAATTTAATAGATAAAGTTATTTTTAAGGTTACCTAATAGAGAAGTGTGTTTTAAAATTTTTTTCTATGGACTTTGTTTATCTTTTATTATTTTTCTTTGTTGGGCATAAATATATATGAGTTGGTTAAAGAAAATCAGCTCTCATTATTTGCAAAGTGTAGTAAGCTGTATCATCTGACTGTGATTAAATGAGGGAAGAGGCTCTAGAGTTGTTTATGGACAGTAGCACATGGGAAAGGTCCCCTAAACCCCAGAGCCCAGCTTCTTCATTGCTTCAGGGGACATAATTACACCTGCCTAACAGGATTAGCGTGACATGTCAAAGTGTTTGGCAAAATGCTTGACAAATGTTAGTTTCTTTGCTCTCTGGCATGATCAAAGTTCTGCTTAATCAAGTGTTTTCATTAGTAGAAAGTTATTAATACGTAAAGAATAAAATATGTTTACTGTTAAAAATACACCAGCAGGCATGCAGGCATGAGGGAACTTTCTGGGTGATGGAAATATGCTGTATTTTGATCTGGAGAGTGGTAACATGGGGGTTTACATATGTAAATATTCACCAAGCTGTATACTTAAGATTTATATATTTTACTATATATAATACACTATTTAATATTCATTAGAGTATTTTAGTAGTGAAAGTGCTAGTTAAGCCTAATGTTATAATTCATACTATAGCTGAACCTTGAACAACGCAGGGCATAGGGCACTGAATTCCTGGCACAGCTGAAAATCCAGGTATAACTTTTGACTTCCCCAAAATTTAGCTATTAATAGCTTACTATTGACTGGAAGCCTTACTAATAATATACACAGTTGATTAACACATATTTTGTATGTTACATGTATTATATACTATATTCTTATAATAAAGTAAGCTGTAGAAAAAATATTATTAAAGTCCTTCGGAAGAGAAAATACATTTACAGAAAGCTATTTTTTGAAAACAATTCATGTATAAATGACTCATGCAGTTTAAGCCTTTTGTTGTTCAAGGGTCAATGAACATTATCTATATACATACATTTAACATTTACAGTTGTGGATGCTACTGCGTTCTGTGTGCAGTTGGGAGGAGGGGTGCTCACTCAAGGTCTAAATCAGTTGTGTTTTGTATTCTTTGTGTAATGTATGGTAAGATATTGCTTCTTTCCCTTTTCTTATTTGGCTTCCCAGGAAGCCTCAGCTAAGCAGATTTTACAGTAGTTCAGTTATCATCCAATATTTGAATTTGAGGAAGGCAGCCAAAGTCTCTACTACATGGAGCAATGGCTTTATAAATGATTTTGGAAAATGAATTTGGAAAAAGTCTTTGGGCTCTGGGCCTATACAGAACTCGCTCATAGACTCCTGGTGGCAACACTTAGCACAAAGCAATTGGCCTAAAAAAGAGAAAAACACTGTCCTGGCTGGTGTAGCTCAGTGGATTGAGTGCTGGTCTGTGAACTAAAGGACTACCAGTTCAATTCCCAGTCAGGGCACATGCCTGGGTTGTGGGCCAGGACCCCAGTGGGGGTGTGTGAGAGATAAGCACACATGATGTTTCTCTCCCTCTCTGTCTCCTTCACTTCCCTTCTTTCTGAAAATAAAGAAAATCTTTAAAAAACATTTAAAAAGGAAGAGAAAAACACTCATGTTTTGAAACTAATTTTTGTATTGCACCATTTATTATAATCTTTCTCTTTCTCTTTGTGTTTAGGGGGATAATGTCATCATCCATTTCCAGAAATGGTTTAGATAAATTCTTCTTGGAAACCCTTCCCACGCATTTGTATTTTGGTATCTTTCCATTATTTCCCACTCAGGCAGACTGACCACAGGGACACTGGGAGACTCTCAGTCTCTGGAATGCACCAACCTCCTACTTTCACATGCCGGGGGCACATGTGGGATCCTCTAGAGAGGAAAGGGGGGAGTCACGATAGGGAGAAGAAGCTAAATATAGGATTTGGCTCAACTGAAAGAAAATATAACCACCACCACCACCACCACCACCACTACCACCTCCTTGTATTAGGGGGAGAAAGGGCATTCAAGGGATCATTTCATGATTATACAGTGTCCAGTTCTCTGGTTGATGGTGACAGGTGATCTCAGAGTGGTAGCTGGGCAGCCAGCCCAGAGAGCAGCCATTCTATATCACAACAGTGGTGTCTTTAAAAAAATATGAAACTGCAAGATGTGTTTCAGCCTACTAAAAAGAGATTTTCCTTTTGGTACAAAGTTTGCAGATGAGTTAGTGATTACTGAAAAACTAAGCAAGAGGGAGAGAAAGGATTACAAATTCTAAGAAAACTAAAAAGTTTATGATAGAACATATAGAAAATTATATGATGCAGTGGTAGATAAATATTATACAGTCATGATAATGTAATACTGAATAGTGACTTGATTCAAAAAGTTATATTTGGGAAGATGAGTGGAACAGATGAGTTGTGTGCTCTGTGTGTGTTATGTGTGTGTGTGTTGAATTATATGAAAGCTGATTTGTCATTTTCAATTGTATGGAGTCAACAGATAACATCTAAATTGAAAAATCAAGAACTAGCAGTATAAGCATACTATTAAGAAATATGGAAGTAAGAAAGAGCAATAAGAATTGAAAGTAATTGCCCTCAGGAAATAGAAAATAAGAATGTAACTTTGATCATTGAAATTAAGTTAAAAATTAACCAAAATTTCTCTTGAGTTATTTCTGCTAATTCAGCCATTAAAATGAAAGCCCTTCTTGAAGATATTAAAGCAACCAGAGAAGTAGGGCAGCCAACAGGTAAGAATTTTCACTGAGAGTGTAAACAAGAGCCCAGAGTTCTTACACCCTTAATCAAAGCTGTTGGTGCAGAGGCATCTTAAAATGGGCTCTGGTAAGAACAGGAAGGGCTGGAAAGTGCCTTTTACAACATGTTACTTTTCTTCTGAAGGCTGTTCAAGATCTGAATTTGCAAAAAAGTACCTCACTAGATCCTGAGAGTTTGACAATATGATCAGAGTGAAAAATAATGGCCAAAAGATTTACTCCGTGGTGTTGATCTCACCAGCTGCTTCCACTGAACTGTAGCCACTCTACACCCTTCTCACCCCTGTTGCAAAGTTATCTGTAAAGGATTATAACTATGTTCACATAATCTCCTGAATTCCAGGTTTTTGCAGGGCCCAGCTCTAACTATGCCAGAGTATTTATTAGGTAACGCAGAATCATTCTTGTTCCATTTTATGACCTCCCCCGATCAACGGCTAGAAGCCTAAGAACTACATTTCCAGAATCCCTTGCCACTAGTGTTTCCCATTTTATTCTGTCAATGGGAGGCACCTGTGAGAGATATGGAGGCAGGGTTCATGCATATTGTTCCTCCAGCAGTTGGGGCGGGTGGAGGGGTGGATGGTAGTAGACGTAAAAGACTTTACTGGATGTGAGACTTTGCAGCAACCTCTAGGTAATACCCTGGGTAATCTGTTGTGGTGCATAGGCAGCCAATAATCACTGGTGGTAATTACCTGGCATTCAGTCAACTTTTTGATTCTCTGAAAGCAACAGAAAACTTGAGAGCTAGTGATATTTCCACCTAAACCATGGATTCACAAAGACCTGGATTTGAATCTTGACTCTTCCTTTTTAAAAACTGTAACCCTGCACTAGGTTTTTAATTCTTGACTTAAGTTTTTTCAACTGTACAACAAGGATCACATCACTTATCTCATAGGCTACGAGGAATATATGTATATATGTAAAAATGCTCAGCAGACCTGTCACCAGAGTAGGTACTCAGTAAATGGTAGCTATTGCTATTATTATTTCATCCTCTATTTGCCACCTGCCACTGTTGTTATTTATGCTATAGCTGCTGGACAATCACAAGGCAAGAGACACATGTTCAGTGTGCTGCATTGAGCAGCTGGGATAGCTCACCCACTCCTCCTTCCATAGACTTCTCCTTTTACATCCAGGATGCCCACATCTTCCCTTCTCTGCCTCTGAGCATAAGCCTGAGCCTACTGGATATCTACCCAGACCTGCCTGTGTGTAGGAAACCAGGACTGATCAAATCCACTGTGACCTTGGTACATGTGTTTTGCTCTTTTCTTTTGCCCAGTTTGCATCTTTCAGGAACCCAGGGAGTTCAGTACTCCCTACCCTTTCTCCATGTGATGAGCTGACGTTTGATTGACATCTTTGGCTCTTCTTTTTGTGGGCTAATCACTCCCTCCTACTCTCCTGGGGTCTCCATGCTTGAGATAGACTCGTACTTAAACCTTTGGGGCTTTCACAATAAATCTCATTGCATGGCAGAACCCTTTCTAGGTGAAGTTATAGAATTCCTGATTTACAGAATTTCTTTCCCAGCCCCCTTTTATATGTAAAACACCAGATGTTCCAGCTGATGAGTCCTATAAGTGATTTTTCTCCCTCATTGATTTAAAAAATTGTACCCTTTTGCTATACAGCACATGATCGAGTACTTTAAAATATATAATTAATTAAAGAGTTTACTGAAATTGACAAGCAGACAAAATAAATGCAAACGTAGTAGGAAATCTATAGAAATAGCCTGAAAACAGCCATCTTCACATAGACTGACTTATACTATACCCTGAAGTCTAAGAAATGGGTCCTTGTGGAACAGGAGGTGGTCAGTCCCAACTTGAAGGTCACTACATTCAGTTTGCAGTTTCTATGTCTCTCTTGCTTAAACTACTGATTTCTTACAGTAGTTAAGCAATATTCTAGCTTCTCTCTGTCTTCAAGAAATATGGACAAGTAGGGAGTGACAAAAATAATGAAAATTAACTTACAGAGTCAAAGTTGTCATATCATGATCTATTTCATTTCTGCCAATATTTCCAGTTTCTTCTTTCTTTCTGTCCTAGATTTCCAAAAGGCTCACATGAGACAGGTTCTAAGGGAAGGCAAGATGCAGTGGGAAGAAGAGGCTTGGCACAAGTCTCTGTCCTATACCAGTGACCCTAAGACTGGAATGATGACCTGTGGGGCTGCAATGGAGAGGGTCTGCTGCCTCCCCCAGCCAGCTGTAACTAAAAACAAATCAGATAATATATACTTCTGGCCAAGATGGAGGCATAGGTGGACACACTGTGCCTCCTTGCACAACCAAAATTAAGGAAAACAAAGATTTAGAAACACGAAAACAACCAGAACTGATAGAAAAATTGAAATGTACAGAAGTCCAACAACCATTCATCCAGACCAGTAAGAGGGGCGGAGTCATGGCAGGAAAAAGTGGAGGTTGCTGGACCTGGGCATGCAGGCAGCAGCCACTGGCAGATCCCAGGCGTGCAGGCGGCGGCTAGCAGACCCCAGGCACGGGGTGGCAATGGGCAGACCCAGTGAGGCTGTGCAAGGCAGCTGGCTGACCAGATATTCCCACATTTGCACACAGATAATCCAGGTGAAGGGGAAGAGGAGGAAGGGACTGGAATCCGAGAGAGAGAGGAGCAAGCACCATTGTTCCCTCTCGGACCCCACCCCACAGACAGCTCACTACCCAGCAACGGGGCTGCCCTGCCCTGGGGAACACCTAAGGCTCCACCCCTCACTACGTAACAGCTGTGACCAGACCAAAAAAGAAAGAAAGAAAGAAAAAAAAAAAACAATGGTTCAAATGAAAGAACAAATCAAACCACCAGAGTCAATTCATCTAAGCAACCAAGAGATAGCCAACCTATCAGATGCACAGTTCAAAGCCCTGGTGATCAGGATGCTCACAAAATTGGTTGAATTTGTTCACAAATTAGATGAACAAATGAAGGCTACAATAAGTGAAATGAAGAAAAATGTGCAGGGAACCAATAGAGATGGGAGGAAAACTGGGACTCAAATCAATGGAGTGGACCAGAAAGAAGAAAGAAACAACCAAACAGAAAACAAGGAAGAAACAAGAATTCAAAAAAATGAGGAGAGGCTTAGGAACCTCCAGCACATCTTTAAACATCCCAACATCTGAATTATAGGGGTACCAGAAGGGGAAGAGGAAGAGCAACATGTGGAAAACTTATTTGAACAAATAGTAAAGGAGAACTTCCCCAATCTGGCAAAGGAAATAGACTTCCAGGAAGTCCAGGAAGCTCAGAGAGTCCCAAAGAAGTTGGACCCAAGGAGGAACACACCAAGGCACGTTATAATTACACTACCCAAGATTAAAATGGAGAGAATTCTAGAAACAGCAAGGGATAAGGGGACTGTCACCTACAAAGGAGTTCCCATCTGGCTGTTAGCTGATTTCTCAAAAGAGACCTTACAGGCAAGAAGAGGCTGGAAAGAGGTATTCCTAGTCATGAAAGTCAAGGACCTACATCCAAGATTGCTCTATCCAGTGAAGCTTTCATTTAGAATGGAAGGGAAGATAAAGTACTTCTCAGATAAGGTTGAGTTAAAGGAGTTTATCATCACAAGCCCTTATTCTATGAAATGTTAAAGGGACTTATCTAAGAAAAGGAAGATAAAAAATAGGACAGTAAAAAGACAGCAAACTCACAAATATTAACAACCACACCTAAAACAAAAGCAAACTAAGCAAACAACAAGAACAGGAGCAGAAACACAGAAATGGAGATAACATGGATGGTTAGCAACAGGGGAGTGGGAGGAGGAGAGAGGGGGAAAAGGTACAGAGAATAAGTAGCATAGATGGTGGGTAGAAAATAGGGGGAGGGCAAGAATAGTGTGGGAAATGTAGAAGCTAAAGAACTTATGACCCATGGACATGAACTAAAGGGGGGGAATATGGATGGGAGGGGGTGTGCAGGGTGGAAGGGAATGATGGGGGAAAATGAGACAACTGTAATAGCATAATCAATAAAATATATTTAAAAAATAAATAAACAAAAAAATAAAAAGAAATCAAAACCAAATACTTTGAAACCTCTATGACTGTATGAGTCAATGTCACACCAATATATTTAATTTTAAGAAGAATTATTTTTTTCTTGAGTGAAAAATATAAAATATCTGTTCCTGTAAAAGGCATAAAACTTAAAACAAAAAATAATCAAACATGTATCTTTTTTTCCTATTGTGATAAGAACCATGAAAAGGGAGGGAGAGGGACAAGGAAAAAGGTGAGTGTAGGTTTTCCTATTTAATAGTCATTGTGTTGGCCAACTTGGTCTGTTCGACAGTTCACTTTAGTTGTTGATATTGGATGTGGTTAGCAGCTCTGCAGTAATTAACTGTTGTTCGCCGATCTTGTGCGATTTTAAAAGCCTTCCATGATCCTCAGGGTGGACTCTCAGAACAGCAGACTGGAAGGGCAGTTGGGAGGAAGGCAAACTGTAGTCTGTGGGCCAAATTCAGCCCCCCACCTGTTTTCGTAGATGAAGTTTGGTTGGAACCCAGTGGTGCCCCTTTGTATCCACACTGTCTGTGGCTGCTTGTGTGCAATGATGGCAAAGCTGAGTAGCTGTGACAGAGCTCAGTCGGCCCAAAGTTGAAAATACGCTCTGGCCCTTCACAGATAAATTTTCCAACCTCTCGTCCAGGATTAAGTGTTGTTGTAGCTAAATTAATCCATACTCGCTGGTGAATGAGTAGGGCAGAATGAGTGAAATTAAGCCAAGAGCTAAATTTGACTCTTGAAGTGCTTCACAGCCTTTTGTATTAACTGAAAATTATGAATTGCTTTTGAACTGTTGTATTGTTGGTTTTATGAGCATAAAATCATTCAGTCATTTGATCATTCATGGTGGTTTGAGCAAGTGTTTGCATTCACATCATCCTACACAGGTTTGATGAAGAGTGGTCTCCCAGTATTTGTTGAAATGCATGAATTGCTCTTGCTGGCACCTAAATGCCAAGCAAATGAATCTGAAAATTGAACCCCTTTTTATCCTTCCAGGATGAGATGGAAATATTTTAAGAAGGCTTGATGGATAAAGAACTTTTATGATTTGTGAGAACGATGGATACTATAAGATTACTTATAATTATGCAAATTATGTCATGAAATAAAACTGTTATTTAAAAAAAATTCATCTTCATGCCCATGTCTCCCAGTTCTTTCTGCAAGGAAAGGACTTAGAAGCCCTGGCTGGTGTGGCTCAGTGGATTGAGCGCAGGCTTGGGAACCAAAGGAAAGGACTTAGAGAGTAGTGAGTATGAGCAGTAAAGGCTCTGGTGCTGCTGGATACACCTGGGTTTTAATTCTTGTTCTATCACTACTAGCTGTTTGGTCTTGGGCAAGTTATTTAACCTCTCTGTGCCTCAGTTACCTAACTTTTATTTTATTTTTATTTTCTTAAAAGATTTTATTTATTTTAATTTTTGGAGAGAAGGAAAGGGAAGGAGAGAAACATCAGTGTGTGGCTGCCTCTCACATGCCCTCTACTGGGGACCTGGCTTGCAACCCAGGCCTGTGCCCTGACTGAGAATCGAATTGGTGACCTTGTGGTTCACAGGCCAGTACTCAGTCCACTGAGCCACACCAGCCAGGGCTCAGTTACCTAACTTTTAAAATGGAAATGATTAAAGTATCTACTTCATGGGGTTGTTATAAGGGTTAATTGAAATGAAGCAGACAAAATGTTGGTACTGTGATGGTGGCAAGTTAGCTATTAGATTTATATTCCCCCCTCAGAAAATCCAACAATGTCTACCAGAATCTTAATTTCCTGTGTGCCCTTCTCAAAACCCTGTTATCCCCCTGAGATGTCAAAGACGTAGGCTGATTGGGTCATTTGAAAACCCTGCTCTGATTAAGAGAAGATGGGATCTCTACAGAAACGAGCCTAGGTAGCAGAGAACATCCTGCTGTTACCTGAGTTAGCTACTCATATTCTGGCGGCACAGCCTTTCTGGAAGAGAATCGTATGAGTCACAGAGGAACTGGGACCATCTCTGTGATACTGAACCATGATCAATGGCTTGCCAATCACAAAAATGGGCTTCTGTCTTTGCTCAATACAGGTTTTTACCTGCTTTGTTGTTCTGTCTTGGGCCTATCACTAGTTCTTTCATTTGGAAAACTCTCTGACAAGAAGAGTTATTAAGCTGCCCCCTTGGTCGGCACAAGGTTCATTCTATCAGACTTGGGATATTTTGTTGTAATTATTCATGAGTCCACTGGCACTTTTGCAGCTGTGCTTCAGTCATCTCTGAGTGTTCCTTGGGTTACATTTCATCACCTCCTGTTACTAAAAGGACAGACATTAGGATTCGAAAGACCTCCGCCAGTTGTTGGTGAATCTGAATCATGGCTTTTGGAGGAGAGAACTCCCCCGGCAGGCTCATGTTTGATAGTGGATTCACCATCTACCAATCTTTCAACCCATCTGTCTGCCATGATATCACAAAATAATCTTGAGTTTGACTTCTAGGTCCATCTAAAATTCTGTTAGCTATTCTCGTATCCTCTTTCAACCTCTTTTTTCTTATATGTTAAAGGGGAATAATAAATGGCCATCTAATTATCTTTGTCTCTTTGGGCTTATTTCTTACCCCCACCAGGCCTTCCTCTAGCCCCCTTTACACCGCACACAAGCATTTGGGTGGGTGGAAGTGCTGTGATCGCTGCAGGGTCGCTGTGGACTTTATGGCAGGTCCCACCTGTGAAAACACTTATTACCATGTCTGGCAGAGCATAGGTGTTTCTTGAATCTCTATATCTGAATTCTAAGCTGTGTGTCACAGACACAGAATTGTGTTTTAGTCCCATCTCTGTCATTTAAAAGCTATGACACTTTGAGCACATACATCATTTACTTTCCAAACCTCGGCTTTTCATCAGTAGTGTGATTAAAAAAAACCTACCCTACAGTATCAGAGAGATAAAGTGGGAGTACATAAAAAGTGCTTTCTAAACTCTAAAGGATGATACAAATGTGTAAATGCTATACAGATAGTTGTTACAATTGTAGCAGCTTTCAGCTGGAAGTGGTAATGAAAAGTTAGGGTTAATGATATATATTTTTTTGCTTTAGTTCAGCCTTGCTCAATGGCCCCAGAACATTCATCTAATTATTGATAAAGCAGAGGAGCTTTTGAACTTGCTTTACAATCAAAGTGTGTGCGTGCACACACGCACACACACACACACTCTAGCCTACACATCAGGCTTAAGCTGGGAGCAGTGGGTGTGGCTCCGCAGCAGATAAGAGAGGACCAGTTGGCCTCATTAATGCCTGGGGGTCAAATGCTGATAGTGAAAAGCCAGAGTTATCTTCTTTATGAATTGCCTTTCTCATGCATAAAAGCAATAACCCCTATGTCAGGAACAAAGGACAAAACAAATGGATCACCATCATCATCTCATGTATTAAACTCATTTTCTAGCCCAGTGATTTTCAACCAGTGTGCTGCCAAGAATTTTTAAAACATGCAGCACCTGACTGTTTAGTCAGGGACACTAACCTCTTTTCCCTTGGACTGTCAGATAAAAAAATTACAATGGCCAACACAACAATAGCCATCCGGTGTAGTAAATATATCAAAATTATACCTATTTTTGTCAGATTGGCCAAAAATATATTTTTGGTGTGCCACAGAATTTTAGTAATTAGTTTGTGTGTGCCATGAGATAAAAAAGATTGAAATTGCTGTTCTAGCCTGTGGTTTAGAGGCCTGAAGTCAGCACAGGATGAGAGAGAGAGAGAGAGAGAGAGAGAGACTGAGAGAGCGCACGCGACCAAGGAAGATAGAGAATACATAATAGAGAATGTTGTAGGCTAAGAAGGGTATGTGTCCAGGAAGACTAGGTGCCTTAGAAGTAAGAAGAATCTCTGGGAGAAAGGCAACTGGTGGTTTAGGCAAAGTTGAACCTTCTATGGGGCCAGGTGAGTGTAAAAAATTAATATAAGGAATTGAGTAAAAAAGTGTTACTCTGGATATCAGTTTCAATGATGCAATCAGTGTAGGGGGAAAACATTTACTATGTTTTTAAACACTGTGAAGAATAATTTACAAATGTAATTTTACTTAGTCCTCATATAAATATTATGAGAAAAGTTGCAGGTGAATAAACATGAATTCAGAGAAGCCTAAAGCTATTGGCTTAAATGAAAGGAATTGATTGATTCCAAAATCCATGTTCTTTCCTTAGTTTCATATATAGAAAGTGAAACTTGGGTATGTCACCTGTGGGAAGGACTTTTTCTCTCTAACTCCATAGAACTTCTCCATTACTGCTGCTTTCATTGTTGTGAGAATTTTGTTATCCTTACCCCAAAAGCACTGTGGTAACAAATAGTCTTATTCACTGATATTCTGGTTCTTCTGCCAAGTAGGTTTGTGCCACTCTGTTGCCCTGTGTCTGATTTTGAGCAGTGGGTTCTGGGTGAAAGTGACCCATGTCACTTGTAGTAGAACTGACTGTAAAAGCGGATGAGAGATTCACCATGTTTTCTTCTGCTGGCCACAGCAACTGTTAACCTTTCAGTCAAGTGTCCGAGACTAGCGAGAAACAGGGAGCAGAATCCCTGTGGAAGAAGGAAAACTTCACTGTTAAAAACCCATTAAGATTTGGGGATTACTTGTTATCACAGCATAACCTAAACTATCTTGACTGATACAAGCAGGAAATGATGACTTTCCTGTTATTCATAATTTCAAAAGGTGTGTTATTACAGAGGAAAAAGGGACAAATAGGCAGGTTGGAGTAAGAAGAAATGTAAGAACTCAACTAGTCATCTCTTTGTATTTAAAAACCAGTGAACAAAGTCTATTAAGTTTTAAATTATGTATACATTTTAGGTGGTATGGCTTCTGAAAATAATAACTGTTAGTTTCCTATGGCTGTCATAACAAATACCACAGTCTTGGTGGTACAAAAAAATTTCTTTTCCCAAAGTCCTAGAGGCTAAAAGTCCAAGATCAAGATCAGCAGAGTTGACTTCCGGCCAAGATGGAGGCGTAGGCAGACACACTGTGCCTCCTCTCACAACCAAAATTAAGGACAACAAAGATTTAGAAACAAGAAAACAACCAGAACTCAGAAAATCGAACTGTTCAGAAGTCCAACAACCATTCATCCAGACCAGTAAGAGGGGCGGAGTCGAGGCAGGAAAGAGTGGAGGTGCAGATTGGGCAGCAGGCAGCAGCGGCTGGCTGATCCCAGGTGCAGAGGTGGTGGATGGCAGTCCCCGGGCATGGGGTGGCAGCTGTGCAGACCCAGTGAGGCCACGCAGGGTGGCTGGCTGACCAGGTGGTCCCACATTCACGTGAGGATAATCCAGGCAGAGGGGAAGCAGAAGAGGGGACTGGATTCCAGGAGTGAGCAGAGCAAGCGCCATTGTTTCCTCTTGGACCCCACCCCCACATACAGTGTCACTACCCAGCGACTGGGCTGTCCCGCCCTGGGGAACACCTAAGGCTCCACCCCTCACTATGTAACAGCCACGACTAGGCCAAAAACAAACAAACAAACAAACAAACAAACAAACAAACAAAAAACCCAGAAATAAAAATGGCTCAAACCGGAGAACAAATCAAAGCCCCAGAGCCAATTTATCTAAGTGATGAAGAGATAGCCAACCTATCAGAGGCACAATTCAAAGCCTTGGTGATCAGGATGCTCACAGAATTGGTTGATTTTGGTCACAAATTAGATGAACAAATGAAGGCTACAATAAGTGAAATGAAGAAAAACGCATGGGGAACCAACAGAAATGGGAGGAAAACTGGGACTCGAATCAATGGAATGGACAAGAAGGAAGAAAGAAACAACCAAACAGAAAAGAAGGAAGAAACGAGAATCCAAAAAATGAGGAGAGGCTTAGGAACCTCCAGGACATCTTTAAACGTCCCAATGTCTGAATTATAGGGGTACCAGAAGGGAAAGAAGAAGAGCAACAAGTGGAAAACTTATATGAACAAATAATGAAGGAGAACTTCCCCAATCTGGCAAAGGAAATAGACTTCCAGGAAGTCCAGGAAGCTCAGAGAGTCCCAAAGAAGTTGGACCAGAGGAGGAACACACCAAGGCACATTATAATTACATTACCCAAGATTAAAATGGAGAGAATTCTAGAAGCAGCAAGGGACAAGGGGACAGTTACCTACAAAGGAGTTCCCATCAGACTGTCAGCTGATTTCTCAAAAGAGACCTTACAGTCAAGAAGGGGCTGGAAAGAGGTATTCCTAGTCATGAAAGTCAAGGACCTCCATCCAAGATTGCTCTATCCAGCAAAGCTGTCATTTAGAATGGAAGGGAAGATAAACTGCTTCTCAGATAAGGTCAAGTTAAAGGAGTTCATCATCCTTATTCCAAGCCCTTATTATATGAAATGTTAAAGGGTCTTATCTAAGAAAAAGAAGATAAAAAATATGAACAGTAAAAAGACAGCAAACTCACAGGTATTAACAACCAGACCTAAAACAAAAGCCAACTAAGCAAACCACTACAACAGGAACAGAACTACAGAAATGGAGATCACATGGAGGGTTAACAATAGGGGAGTGGGAGGAGGAGAGAGGGGGACAAGGTACACAGAACAAGTAGCACAGACAGTGGGTAGAAAATAGACAGGGGGAGGGCGAGAATAGTGTGGGAAATGTAGAAGCTAAAGAACTTATGACCCATGGCCATGAACTAAAGGGGGGAATGTGGGTAGGAGGGGGTGTGCAGGGTGGAGGGGAATGAAG
>PVKU01013151.1:0-30769 GCA_004027475.1 Anoura caudifer | reverse complement strand
CCATTTCCGACTCCTCCTACAATCAGTTACACCTGCCAGCATTCCCGTATATTCCAAGTATTTTTGGGATGCCATCATGAGTCTGGGCAGGTTTGTCCCCATTTTCTGGAGCCAATCTTCTCCAAGCTCCCACGCAGGCGCTGTGACTTGAGGTTCCTCCCCCAGTCACGTCTTGGGGGGGGTCCTTTCCATCCCTCTGACTCAGAGCATGGTCACAGCTATTCAACACATCTAAGCTACTAGCCAAAGGCTATGGATATGTTAAAGGACCATGCCATGGATTAGCAGCTCTTCATGTCCCTGCTCCATGTGTCCCCCCCCCCAACTCACACCCGTGGGGGAAGGGGTAAGGACATCCCACATGTCCCTCTAATATTCCCTGGACACCCCGAGTTCCGGGCCCATCCCAAATCCCTATTTTGGGGGCCCCCCTCCTGGCTGCACCCTGCATCAAGAGCAGATGCTAGGAACACTGCCCCATTTCCTGTCTACACGCCAATGTGGGCTTCCCCCCTATAAACCAATTATGTCCCTTTTCAAAAAAGGAAATCGTCCAGTTGATGATTCAAACCAAGTGATATGTCATTTCCTTTGGCTGAAGGCTTGAGGAGATCTTGTAATAAGGTGGTCACACAGTGCAGGTATGGAAGAAAGTTCTGGAAAGCCAGTTTGTGGTGTGTTGTGTTAAATACATTTCATGAATCATTTCTGACCCACTGGATGTCACCAGTCTTCAGGACTTTGGCCACTTGACTGCTCCAGCAAACATTTTCTGAAGGACTCCAGGTGCCTTCAGGAGGGCACAGTTCCCTAGCCCCTTGACCTTTTGCTCTACGGCAGCCCTCACTCCTGCCCTGGGGCATCCCTGCTGGTGGGGAGCCTCTACTCTGCTGTGACATCTTCTGGGGTGCTGAGGCACAACCCAAAAGTGCGGGATTCAAGCCCTGCGGGGTGAACCTCCAACTAACGAGAGGCAGCTTCTGCAGATACCTTCTTTCCTCCAGGGCAAACTGCAAGTTTGCAGCTAGCCTTTGAGATTGAGCCGTCAGTCGCCCTGACACCAAGCCTCCCTCCTCTCCCTCCTCAGTCCTCTTCTCCCTCACTCCTACCTCCCTGGGAGTGAATTCTTTAATAATGAGTAGCACTAAGCCTTTGCTTCTGGCTCTGCTTCTCTGCTTCGGGGAACTCAGGCTGGGGCAGGTGTGCAAGACTGCCTTGATTTTCAAAGTATTGCATCTTCAGTTTCTGTACCTGATTTGCCTTGAAAATCAGCTTGGGTGTTGTGTTAGCACTGAAGTTGTTGCCAGCAAGAGGCAAGCAAGCAGGTTTCCCCATGGGTTATGCCAAGTGCCCAGTTGTTTCCCAGGACAAAGCAGAACTGGAAAATGTTCTCAGACCCCAACCCCAGTGTCACTACCAGGGCTGGACTAGAGTTTCATGGGTCCTGTCCCGGGTGAAGAGACACTATCCCGCACTTTGCAAATGCAATCAGGCTGGAGTGACAGTCATTGGGGAAACAGAACCACTCTCCAGACATTGTTGCTATAGTCACTGCTGAGACTGAGACTAAACCTGACACGCTTTCTCAACAAAGCAAAGTGACTTAACAATCAATGCACTGAATTACAAGTAAAATATCCATTTTGAAAGACAGCAAACCAGTCCTGCCTGCTAATGAAATGAGGCAAAACCTTCGGTTTAAGCTCCCCAAATCACTTGCTGAGCCTGTGAAAACTCGAACACAGGACAGTTCACCAAAAGCCTAAGCAGCTCCACTCCAGGCCGAGGTCTTGGGGGCATCACCCTGTTCATTCCCTTGGCGAGCGCATGAGGACCAACCCTGAATGACTGAAGGCAGAAGCCACCCCTATGATCTTCAGCTATTTAAAAAGAAATTCAACTATTGATCCCTTCACAACTAAGCTACAGCAAGCTGAGCAGAGTCAGGACGCCAACGACGCGAGTCTGATTCACCTCCAGTGTGGGAGGAAAATAGAACGGAAGAGTCTCCCATGTGTCGGTAAGCAAACTGACAGCACTGCCCCCCTGGGAGATGCCCAAGGCTGTTCAGGCCGGAGAGTGGAGAAGAGCGAGGGGTGATGTGTGCAGATGGCCCCCTGGGCGCTGCCAAAGAAGTGTAAGGGTAACCAAAGAAGTTAAGCTTAAGGTATTTTTGCTAAACAGGTCTGGGGAGTCTGGGCGCTCACCAGAGGGAGCGGGGTTTGGGTGGGCTGACGCCTGCCTCGGCAGGCAAGGAGTGAGGTGCCTCTCCGTTGGATATCGGCTTGGTGTCCAGCAGCCATGAGTCCCCAGAGGAGACAACTGCAAAGACTGTGGGGCTTGGTTGCTGTCACTGTCCAGTTCCACAGCCCCTTGGAGGCCCCAACACAGATCATCTGCAGGGAGGCCACTTGCACGCAGCGATGCCACCCAGCTACCAAGGTCCTGTCCCTCCAGAGTGTGCCCAGGGTGCTGGCCCTGTTCACCCAGACCACCCAGCTCAGGGCTGCACTCAGGCCTCCTGCCCTGGGTCACTCTGTGAAGCACAGCTTTATGCCTGTGCCTCTGCAGGGGTGACAGGGATTGTATACAAGTCCTCCTGGGAGAGGAGAAAAGGATAGTAATGAGGCGGGATCACTGAAGCCAAACCAGCTGCTTACCAGTTCTGCTGAGGTCCCCCACCCAGGGGTGCCAGCTCACTTCCGGATCAGAATGAAACATCATGAGAAAGCCTTCCTCTACTGAGACCCCGTTCCCATAGACCGAGCCTCCTCAGGGGTGAGTTCAGGGTGGTTTGAATGGTGAAACCAGACCCCAGGCTTTTAAACAATGACTAGGGAAAGAGACCAGAGGGGGAAATCTCCAAACAGAACATAGTCTTCCATTTGCAAAAGTGGAGACCAACACAAACTATAGATCTGTGGTTGATAGAAGCCAAACTGCCTCCCAAAGGCACCCAAATCCTCTATGGCTTGTCCCTGAATGATTTCCATGTTTTCTGTCTTGTCTCTGTATTTGGCGTCTCCTCCCTCTTTCTGACCGTCACTGTGAATTCCTGACATTTGGTCTTTACATCTTTGCCCTAATTTGTCTCTTTTAAGAACCAATTCGGAAGAAGCCACTCTCCAGGTGCCGTCACCTCTATAGACTCCTCTAAGCCCATCTCTACTCCCGCCTACCTATCGACCTCTCTCCGCGGTGCTCCCGTCACCCAGGTGTCCCCAACAAACTCAGAGCCATGATGTGCTCCTTGAACACTGTCTCCTCCCCCACCCCATTCGGGTGGCCATCATATTCAGGTGGTTTGCCCCTTCCTTGGTCACTGTTCCCACGCCCATCACCCTGACCTAGGTCTCCATCATCTCACACCCAAGTTACAGCACCAGGGGACCCGGCTGACAGCATTCTTTTCCTCTGCAGTTCATTTCTCACTGTCTGTTGGACGAATCTTCCTTGAACATCTTGCACCGTGTCCTGTCATCCACTTACAGCCAAACCTCCAATACTCTTGGAACTTGACCTGCATGGGGGGAGGGGAAGCACAGATGAGAGGGAAGGTGAGGAGAGCAGCAAGGCAGGCCTTCCTCTCTTAACCGGTTTGCTGCTGGGGGTAGCCGGTGGGCAGCCACCAGCAGGGCTCTGACTCTGGTTTAGACTGAGGTTTATTTGGTTTTAATTACAAGTGAACACAATACCACCCCCACTCCTTAGCCACTAACTCATTTACTCTGGCTAAGAGGAGCTGAAATATGAGCAGTTTTCCACACTTCCACCCACAAGATCGGATAAAAGGAGAATTGATTCAGTGACTCAGGGCTTCCTTCTCCCACTGACAATCCCACCTCTTGCCTGCGGTGCACAGAATTCCCCAGGATTAGGTTTGTGTGGTGCGGTGGGGTTCTCTGATCGGGATGGAAAGGGAATGATTCCTTTTCTCTCCAGCTCAGTAAAATGCTTTCTTTTCTCCCTGTGGGGCCTAACCCAGTTTAAGGGGGATTCACAGACTGCTGTGCCTCCCGCGGTCTCTAACTATTCCTTTTGCACAAGAGCCTCAGGACTTTCTTGGTATTAAAGGGAGCTTTTAATCTAATGTATGATATGGTAGACCCTAAAAATGGAAGTGATATTATGTGTAAAAGTAGAAATTTTTTTCCAAAACCCAATAGAAATGTATTAAAATTCAGCAGCTTGTTTTATCCTTGCTATCGCTCCCTTTCTTTGGGGATGTTCATTTAGAATTCTTTTTCTTTAGTCCCACCAAGCCTTTGGTTCTGTGTGTGGTTTGTGCCATTTGATCAGGCATATTCGGCATATTGGTTAGTGTCTCTGGCTGTCCTCCATTTCATGGTAAATTCTCTTTCCCCCCCTACACAGACCCCTCGTCTGGGCTCTCGCCCCTGCAATATGCTGAGCCTGAGGCTTATGAACAGGGAGCAAAAACTCACTGAGACTAGAGCCTCTAAGCTATAAGAACTTACTGTGGATTTATGGGAGAGAGCTATATTCATTCCCTCTCTTTGAAAGGACAAAATAAAAGAGTTTGGGGATATGACAGGACATTCTGCAATTTGCTTTATTCAGAAGCTAAAGAAGATTTGACTGGATAGAAGAAGAGGCATAATGAGGAGCGCTTAAGAGCCTAGGCTTTGAACAACACAGACTGGCTCTGCTGTGTGACTTAAGGGAACTGATTTAACCTCTCTGAACCTCTGTATTCTCATATATAAGATAAGCAGGATGAATCCTCACGGTGTTTTGAAGATTGAATGACATGTACTTAGCACAGAGCCTGACCCACAGTAGCAGACAAAAATCACAAACCCCCCAAACTAAAAGTGAGTTCAATTGAAGGGCTCCTTCCTTCCTTCCTTCCTTCCTTCCTTCCTTCCTTCCTTCCTTCCTTCCTTCCTTCCTTCCTGTCTTCCTTCCTGTCTTCCTTCCTGTCTTCCTTCCTTCCTCCTCCATTCCTTTTTATTCTTATAAAATATGCACAACATAAAACTTACCATTCTAGCCATTTAGGTGCACAGTTCATTGGCATTAAGTACCTTCACACTGTTGTGCACCCATCACCACCACCCATCTCCAGAACGTTTCCATCATCCCAGGCAAACTCCATACCCACCGAACACTGACTCCCCACCCCTTCCTCCCCCCAGCCTCTGGAATAGCCACTATTCCACTTTCTGTGTCTATGAATTTGACTATTCTGGTGCCTCATATAAGTGAAATCAAGCCCAAATCATGCAGGCCTTTTGTGCCTGGCTTATTCTAATCATCACAATGTTGTCAAGTTTCATCCATGCTGCAGCAGGTGTAAGAATTTCCTTCCTTTCTATGGCCAATATTCCACTGTATGGATATGCCACACTTTGTTTATCCATTTATCTACCGATGGACACTTGGGTCTTCCCCCTTTCGGCTCTTGTGAGTATGCTGCTGTACAACTAACTATCTGTCTGAGTCCCTGCTTTCTGGACAGTACTTTTTTAAAAAAATCTTTTTTAGATTTGGACATTTTAAAACATTTTTTTATTATTTTTATTTTTCAATTAAAACTGACATTCATTATTATTTTATAACAGTTTCAGGTGTACAGCATAGAGGTTAGACATTTGTATAATGGACAATGTGACCCCCTTGATAGGTCTAGTACCCACCTGGCACCAGACATAGTTATTGCCTTACGGTGGGGGGGGGGAATAGGTTTACAGTTGTGAGTAGACAAAACCCAGAGTTTATTCTTGTATTGTCATTGATTATTGTATTATTTTTCATATGTACAACTGTAAACCTACTTTTGCCTACCCCTGTATTATTGACTATATTCCCTATGCTGTACTTACATCCCATGACTATTTTGCAACTACCAATTTGTCCTTTTTAATCCCTTCATCTTTTTTGCTCAGCCCCCAAGCTCCCCTCCCATCTGGCAACCATCAGTTTGTTCTCTGTATCTGTGAGCCTGTTTCTACATTGCTTGTTCATTTACATTGATCTATAGATTCCACATATAAGTGAGATCATCTGCTATTTGTATTTTCCTGGCTCATTTATTTTATTTATCATAATACCCTCTGGATCCACCCATGCTGTCACGAATGTAAGATTTCATTCTTTTTTATGACAGAGTAATATTCCATTGCATATAGGTACCACATCTTCTTTATCTACTTGTCTACTGATGGGCACTTAGGTTGCTTCCCTATCTTGGCTGTTGTAAATAACCCTGCAATGAACATAGGGGTGCATATATCTATTCGAATCAGTGTTTTAGATTTCTTTGGATAAATACCCAGAAGTGGAATCACTGGATTACAAGGTAGTTCTAATTCTTTTTAAAGTTCTTATTTTATTAATCTTCTTATGGAAAACCGGCACAATCACCACAGATAAAGTCACTAAAGAATCTTCAGTTTACTATGTGTCAAGGACTCATCAGGAGAAATACAAGTCCTTACACTCAGAGGTAAAGAAGAAAGCACAGTGTCTTAAAGCTCAAGAACTTGCAGGTGGGATTCTAAGGAGGGTGTGAACACCCCACCTGGGGGAGGTGACTTGGAGGTCAGAGGCCTTTCCAGTCTCCCATGGTGCTTTTTTTGGTCAATGCTCCTTATCTTTGATTGGAGTCTTCATTTCTTATGGAAAATCCTGCCTTCTAATTGAACAGTTCAGACATACTTCCCTACCCTAGTTCAGTTTATGATTTATGGTTGTATAGTATTTTAGTTTGGTGATGGGCAGGGTGTGGAAGAGAGAGAAGAACATGAACAAACAGGAGGGGGCCAAAATGATGGGACACGTTTTTATAACCAGCTCTCTTATCTCAGGAAAGTGAGTCAATCTCTTCTAAGCCAAGGCATACTTCGTTCTTCTCAGCTAGAGAATAAGGTCTTTTTTTTTAAACGTAGTAAATCTGTTAACTTCTCACCAATCCTGTTTTCCACCTTTTCATGCCCATTTGTCAGGACTAAGAGAATTTGTGTCTGGATCCGCTCACTTTCTTGTAGCCCTAACCAAACTCCATTCCCAGGGCCAGGACCGGGAACGTGAGGCAGGGAGTGGGCACGAAGTGTAAGGAGGCCTCGCTCTCATTGCAGTGCAAGTACAGGGTCGGCACCTGAGAGTGAGGGCCTCCTTACCTTTGCACCCTCGGTGCTCAACTGCCTTATTGTAGGCCCGGTCCTGCTAGTCCCATCCTATGGAAGTTGGCAGCACAGATATTCTGGAAACTTCCTCTCCAGTCCAATCTCCCACCTCAGCCGGGCTCGGAATGCTCTCACCCATCCCTCTTTTACTGCCATTAACCCTGACCATTTTCCTAACACATCTACTGAAAGAGAAAGTTGTATTTAAATTGTAAGCAAATTGTTGTTTAACCAACACTAAAGCAAACAAACACACATTTCTACTCCACTAACATGAACAAGACCAAGTTAAAATTTGCTTCCCCTTCATACAGTTGCCAAATTGATTCAGGATATAAAGACATGTGGCATTAATTTCTAGAATGCCTGAGTGAGATGATCTTACGGCAGTCTCCAGATTTTAGAAATTAAGTTTTCTTCACTTCAGTTCTTACAAGAGCAAGTTCTGAAGGAGGCAGCTCATTCTGTTTTGAGAGCTCAAGTGGTGGAAAGAGGGCAGAGCACGTGGGGAAAGTGTTGGTGGATCTCCTAGGACTTCATGCGGGCTCACTTGGGGGTCAGGAAGGGGGTTTGAGGAGAAACAGTGATTGAGGCTGTTGGAGAGTTGAAACACACACAAGGACTGCAAGATTAATAATACGATACGTTCTTCTGGATATAAGAAAGTTCAAAGGCTGGCCTTGTGAGACATTAGCAGTTGTTTCCTGCACTGTCCACTTTCAGGGAAGACCTTTGTCTTTGACCTTGTTTTCACCTGTACAGATTCTCTCTGTGACCTTGGAAGAAGTATGGTTAATAGTGTGACAAAATTGCTTCCTCCCTTCCCTCCTCCCCTTCTCCTTTCCTTCCTTTCTTTTCTCTCTTGCTCCCTCTCTCTTTCTCTGCCCTTTATTTCCTTCAGAAATGTATGTGATCCTAAATTCAAAGAAGAGAAATTGACCACTACGTTTTTGCCAGTCATTAGAAAATAATTAGTTCTCAGGACTTGGGCTGTTTAGATTGAAGTGATTAAGCTTTAAGCCATGTTGATATGACAGCAAATATTGGATGACAGTAAATTGTGATTAAATATGCCCCCTCGTCCGAATACTGCAGGTAAAGTAGCTCCACTGCTTATCAACATCTGAAAGCCTTCTCATTCTGTTTAAGTTGATTACCCCTCCCTCTGTTAGGCCCACTGAGGGCACTGACTATCATACGCATGTGCAAGGATCCTCAGTAATATCATCATGCACATCACATAGTGGGCAATAAAGTGATATTGGTTGAATGAATGAGTAAATGAATGAATGAGTCATATTCCACTAAGTAATCTAAGCATGTAGATAATAGTGTGTGTGAAGTCTTTCATTTAGTAGTCATCCTATCCAATGTATATTTGGATTTGTATTCCAGGCAGGGTGCTAGACATGGAGGATAAGGCAATGAATAAGAGACCAATGTGGCTGCTGCCTTCAGGGAGCTTAGAGTTTCGTAGGAAATATAAGCAATAGACCAGTAATTGCACCCTACTGCATTTTTTGCAAGGTTGAACTTTAATTTGTTTGTTTCTCTGGAGAAAAACAATTGATGTGTAACTTGAAGGCTGTTGGGTACAGCTTGACAAATTCTTGAAAGAAACCCAGGGCTTCTGGCGGGGCCTATCTATCTGCGGTCGCTTTTGCTGGCATGTGTAAGAATGCTGACTATGAAGGCTTAACCAAACTGGGATTTGTTTTTCATCATACAACGAGTAGATTGGCCAAGCAGGCTAAGGCTGCTGCCGTGGCTCCATGATGTCGTCAGCTCCATAATGAAACACTCCTCCTGCCCTGCCGCACCAAGCATCAGACCTTACTCTTCAAAGATGCAAAAAAGCTGCTCCACCTGAGGTGTCATATTCGCTTTCCATTTACTAGGAAGGAAAAGGGAGTGACAAGTGATAATTTCCCTATATTGGGAAATTAAAATCTTCCCGGAAGCCACCATGAGATTTCCTCCAAAACTGTGTCATATGGCTCATTTGGGGGACTATAGTTTTTTTTTCTTTTGAACCTTGGGTGAAAGCCATAATGGGGTAGGGGAATGGAAAATGCTGCTCCATTGAAAAGATCAGGTTTCCACTAATAGGGAAAAAAGGAGAATAAATAGGGTATAAACAACTAGCAACTAGAGTGAAGCAAGGAGGACAAAGCAATGCAATGCCGTGTATTACCACCTAGTCACCATATCACAATGAGCTACAAAGAGACAAGGGACACAGCAGGCTGTTCAGCAGGTGTGTCATTAAGCGCACAGGATTCTACCATGACATCTGCAAGGAGAAACCACACCTGGAGTAGCTAAGAGAAGAAAAAGAGGAGAGAGAATTTATCTGTCTTTCTTCCTTCCATTTCCTATTTCTAAGTGATGGAGGTTCACTCCACAGGAAGCTAGCTCTCTCTGTCTTCCAGGTGTATCACGCAGCCCCTCAACAGACTGACCAGTTCTTGTTGCTTTGCAGTGAGATATTTTTAAGTCCATAAGTAGAAGAGTGACTTGGCACAGGCAGGACACCAAACAAGAGATAAAAAGGAGGTGGTCAAGGCAATTTAAGAATGTGCAGAGGTTTCTGTCATAACTAGAAGGATCTATAGGATATATAAGGGTTCAAGGTGACCTACTTTGGTCTAAAGGATCAGTTGAGTTGCCTCAATATATCTACTCCATTTGGCCGCTAAGGAGCTAAAAAATACATTCTTACACTTATTCCTAAGAGTTACTGCATCGTGAAAAGCAACAATGGAATACATTACCTCCCTGGGGAGAGTACCAAAGCGGGAGTTTTTGATGTAAATTGTCTCTTGACTGCAGCGTTGTCATTTCGAATACAAGTGGGATGTGGAACAGGGTGCATCAGAGACACCACGTGCAGACTGCACGACATTGTCGTTGCCCTTGTTGAGAAAGAAAAATATAGACAAGTGAACAGCATTACAACACAGCATGGGCTATGGGCCAAATGAGTGGTAGAGAATTCAGAGCAGGACACAGCCGCTAGGGTTTGGGGGCAGAGAAGAATGCTTTGTGTAGATCGTCAGCTTTGATCTGGTTCTTAAAAGAACGGTGGACTTAGGTATGTTTGGAGTGGCATGAGGGCATTCTGGGTTGCCCTTTGTCTGGCGCAAGGCACAGATGAAGATATGGCTGTGGGAAAGTACATGGTGGACAAAAGCAGCAGCAGAAGAAACAACGAACGTTTGCCTTTGTCTGGAGAAGGAAAGAGTGAGAGACATAGTTATAAAGATAGGTTGGATCTTAAATTGTGGATATTCTTAAACCCTAAGGTAAGGAGTTTGGATTTTTCCCCTGAAGGCCATGGAGATTCAGCAGAGGGATTATAGCACTCAGAGAATGGAGAAATGGAGGGACAGCGTTTGGTGGCTGGGGGAAGGGAGTTTGAAAAAGTTCCATTATGGACATTGTCCTTTAAAAAAGGCCCTTAATCCAGTAAGTCATACCTACTTGGTCAGAGAGGGGAGAGTTTGACTGGGACAGGTCCGTGGGGCCATGGACTTCATGGGACGTAAGTGTAGACAGGAAAAGCAGGAGAGCGATGAGAATGTTTCTGTGTTGCAGTTTTGCCACGTGTCTGCTCCGAGGGGACCACACACTTGGCGGGTCTGACTTATGTGGAGTTCTTCTAACACTGTGTGGGAGGCAGAGTCAGCGCAGGACAGGTCTGCCATGGAGAACTGCAGTAGGAAATATTAGTCTACACTGATAGGTTGCTTCTCGCATGCTCCCAACAGGGGACCTGGCCAGCAACCCAGGCATGTGCTCTGACTGGGAATTGAACTGGCGGCCAACCTTTTGATTCTCAGGCTGGTGCTCAATCCACTGAGCCACACCAGCCAGGGCTTTTTGAAAATTATTTGAGGTGTTTTCCTTGTAGTATTACCTTTCCAGAGAGTCTTAGGCTGCTACCCACACACCAAATGAATCACAACAGAACTGGATTGAGAGCTAGTGAAACTTTTAAGAAGAAAACTGTTGTTAGTGAAAAAGGTTTAGTTCAGGAACAACTAAGGAGGACTTGACTCAGCTTGGGCTTAAAAATAAAAGACTTTTAAAATAAAAGTTTTGTCTTTATATCTCAAATCTATATGTTTTGAGAAAACATTTCAGTATTCAGTAGTACTTTTGGTAAAATAAAATGTGAGAAAACTGATTCTGGAGGTAGGGGGTAATATACTTCAGTTTTATTTGATGTCTGGAAGGGAGGGCTGCTCTCTTAGATCCAAAAAGAAAAGAAGGCTCCCAGGTCCTTAGGGCAGTTTTCTAGAATCAGACAAAAAGCTCACTTTTTTTTCTTTTCACATTTGCCTAGTGCCATTCACAGAATACTCTAGGTTGTAAAATTTGCACCCAATCTCCTGTAGGTCGGTAATCGGTCCCCATTCTGGTTACCATTGCTGTAAGACAAATTATCCCAGGGACAGACACTCAAAAGGGCTCATCCGAGCAGTTCTCACTTGGTGTTTGTCACGTAGTTACGGCCAGACATCTCCTGGGGCTGCAATCATCCAAAGGTTTGACTGGGCCGGATTTCCAGGATGACCCACCACATGGCTAGCAGCTAAGGGGGCCTGCTGGCTAACAAGAGTGTCTACACACGGTCCCTTCAGCAGGGCAATCTCAAGAGGAGTGGTCAGACTTCTTACTGGGAGCTGGCTTCCCCCAGAGCAGACATCCCACGTAACCGGGTGCAGGCTATTCGGCCATTTCCAACCCAGCCTCAGAAGTCACATGGTGACTATTGTCTGAAGCAGCTACAGACCCACTCACACTCAAGGGAAGGAGGCAGAAACCCCACTCTCAATGGGAGGAACATCAGCAAAGTTGCAGCCACTAAGACACAAAAAACCAGCAAACTGCCATGTTCTATTCCGCCAACCTCAAGATCCCTCTGAGCACCTTTCTAGGGACTCTTATGTTTTTCTTCCTTTTCTTTCTAATTACTTGGACAAGTCACCTTAGACATATCTTCTTCGTTTTTAAGCACTTTCTAGCTGATTTGTTTCTCATCAGTTAATGGATTTCTAACTTGCAGGTAGAATGTCTGTCATAAAATGTTATTTTTACATTTATTACAAAGCAGAGATTTTAATATAATAGCTTATTCTTTCAACTATCTTTCATGAGACTACATTACACATGAGTCTTATAATACACATCACTTTAGAAATCAGTCTGTGTTGTTCATCTGAACGGCATCTAATTGCCCTTCCATTTCAAACAAAACAATGAAATTCCTTCACCATAAAACACCACGGACAGTCCATGGGAAACAATTGTGATGGGTTGGGCCCGTGTTAGAAAAGGAAAGCTACTGAGAGCTGGTTGAATGCCTGAGAAATTGTGTTCTAACATTTTCAAGCAATTAGCCACCAATAAGCCTCGTAAAAATAGATTCTTCCCAGCTTTAAAAGCTGGATAATTGCCAATATTCTTCAGCCAGATGGTTACAGCCTTCCTACAATCACCTTAAATTTTCCTTTTCTGTCTTCCCAGGTCAGCCTTCGAGTTATGCTTGAATTAGCTGCTTAATAATGAATGAGCTCAGATTGACAGGGTGGGTCCCACCCACTTCCCCCTACTTGACTGAGGAGGCAGGAATGGCTTCTCCGCCTCAGGAGAAAGTTCTGCAGGCGATGGTGCCAGTGAGCAGCAAACGTCAGAGTAGCACCTGAGCGTTTCACACCGAGAATGTATAGATTTTGATTTGCAAACTATTTAAATTGGCCAGAGCAAAAGGAGATGGTAAATTTGGAAGGGAGAGCACACTACCTAGATGACAACAGGGTTACTTAATGAACAATACACTCTTCCTAAGAAATTAAGTGTAGTTTATGTAAGACAATGGCCTATTAGGGATTTACAAATATAATATGGTTTCTGTAAGACAAGGGCATTTATGGCTTTTCATGGTGATTTTGTATTAATGTTTTATATGTAGTTTTGTCTTATAGACATAGTGTAACAAGATGATTGTTTCGTACAGATGGATAAATAACCAGAGCCAGCCTTGTGGATGGCAGTGTTTGGCTCAGTGCTAATTGTTTGTTATATATTTTTCCATTTACTTTAAAACACATCCACGTAGGACTGTAAAATCTGTATGGGTTGGTTTTTATCTACACGTTAGAGGCAATTAGTTAATGTTTGAAGTATTCTACTCAGAAATTACACACCAAAGGGATGGTTAGTTAGCATTTGAAAGTTCTGAACAAAGCCCACAATCGGAGACAGCTGACAGTAGAAAGGTTCCAACATTCCTTATTTCTGATCTACACTAGAGGCTTTGCTCAATATACTGGATCTTAGAATTTGGTCACTGATTAAATGAGTGGTCTTCACATGTGTGGACCTGCTAGATGTATTGTTTGGGCACTTCCCCCTTTATTTAAACAGAGTACAAGGATCTAGCAGGGCCCATGCCTTCTATTCAGGATTTTGATTCCAGACTTGCCTTGTGCTCAGATACTAACTGGAGAATTTTTATGACCCTGCTTTGAGTTGGCAGCTGAATCGGCTGCTAGAACATTAACACACTGGCTTTGAGTGAACTTTTCAGATAAGATGCTATCCTAGCATCCCCGAAAAACAGAAAGCTGGAGCTTAGTCGAGCTTGTGGAATAGGATATATGGCTCTTTGTGCTTGCTCTGTTTGGGACACTTCTCAGGCAAATTAATGGCAAACATATATCAAAGGTATTTGGCAAACTCACTGCCAGGGAAGGGGCTTATGAGCACAATACTAACAATATGTCTTAGTTGATACATATTTTGTAGAAAAAAGAAGTTTAAATAATCACTATTAGACTGTACTTTTTTTTCTTTTTAAAATAATGTTTAGCTCTGGCTGGTGTGGCTCAGTGGACTGAGTGTCAGCCTGCAAACTGAAGGGTCGCTGGCTCGGTTCCCAGTTGGGACACATGCCTGGGTTGCGGGCCGGGTCTCCAGTTGGGGGGTGTGCAAGAGGCAACCGATAGATGTATCTCTTGCACATGGGTGTTTCTCTCCCTCCCTTCCCCTCTCTCTAAAAATAAATAAAATCTTAAAAAATATAAAAAAAATGTTTAGATCAAGGTCATTAGACACCCCAGGGGACAGGTCATAGGTTGTCAGACAACTGCTGAGGTTGACAGAAGTTGGTGGATATGTTAGCCAAGGTCTTGATAAAAAGCACATGACTCATTCAAAAGGGCAATGTGGAAACAACTGAATAGAGACTGTTGTGGTGGGTGTGGGGATTTTCATAAGGAGTAGCAGCACAGTCCTCGCAACAAGCAGTAACGAGAGCTGTTATGCGCAAGGGAAGGGATTTGTTACCAGGCCTGAAGAAGGGAGCCACATAGAAGGTGCTCTCTGCCGGGGGTGTGGTGGGGGGTATAGTCAACCCTTGGCATGTCTGCAGAGAGAGAATCAGGGCATTTATACCCAAACTCACTTTCCTCCTGCCCTTTGCCCTCCAGTCTCCTGCTGGTACTTCTCACTGGCCCAAACCAATCCAAGTTGAAAGGCTCAGGAACCCAGGGACGCAGTCCATACCACCTGCTTCCAGGGTCAGCAGGGTGGGGAAAGGTGTGGAGTGGAGCTGAGAGGCAAGCAGAAGATCCAGAAGAGTATAAATTTTCTAGAAAGAATTCTTGAGCTCATTGAGATCTATCAGAAAATACCTTATTTGATTTATCAGGAATGGTAATGACCTTTCCAAAGGGGCCTCTAATCATGTCAGACCACAAAGTTCAGCCTCAGTTCATGGACAATTTTCTTTCTCAGTATGTGTAGCAGAAATTGGTCTGGCCTGGCTTTTATTATAAATCAACACCTGGCAGGAGGCTTACTGCTTCATCTACCTCTGAGTGGTGGCAGCTATCAGGAAAAGATTATCTTCTTGATACCTCATAACTGTGAAGGGTTTGATTGCATCAGGTAAGCTCCTTACATTTCTGAACTCCACACCATTCTTTTCCCTCACCGAACTTATTGCCACTCATAATTATGTGTTTATTAGTTTGCTGATTTGTTTATCGCCTCTGTAACCCAGTTACCATAATCCAAGAGGGCCAAGAGATGTGTGTCTCTCTACACTGCTCACCACAGTGCCAGGCACATAGTACATGTTCAACATTATTCATTAGATGGATGAATGAATGAATGAATGAATGCTCTCATTATCTGCCAGTAAGAAAGCATTAGTGAAGTGGAGAGAGTATGGGTTCTGGAATCAGGAAGAATTAGGTTTGAATCTTGGGAGTCAAGAGTCCTTAGCAAAGTGTTTAATCTCTCAAAGCTGCAATTTCCTCCTCTAAAACATGATGGCTATAAAATTTACTCACTTCATTGTTAAAGTTTGAATCAGAGACACTAGTAAGCACCTAGCAGGGCTGGGAAGGGAGACAGTTGGGAAATAGCATGACACCTGCTGCAGGTCTCATCCACCTGTTGTCAGGTTTTATAAAAAATTGTTTACAGCAAGGGAGGACTCCTTTTGAAAGAGTAATGCTCATTTAAAAACTAATTTTCTTTAAGGAATAGCCAGGGGCTTAGCATACAATATAAAGGCTCTTTTTTAGGACTATTGAAATTTCTCTTTTAAATGCTCATTGGTCACTGGTTGTGAGTACAATCTGGTGGAAATACATTCAACCAAGTCTAAAGACTTCAGCATTTATGACAGGGTGCCCTATGGGCACATGCAATAGAAATGTTACTAAAAATATGTAGGCAAACTTTTATTAATTATAACATATTTTAAGTGTAGTAGGAACATTCACCCTATGATGAATTCTTTTCTAAGACTAAGAATGGCTACAATATTATTATTTTTAAACACAATCTCCTTTAAGTAACATGGATGTAAAAAAACCCATATGCTGGTAGTATCTTCTGCATTGGCTTTCCAAGTACTTCTCAATAAAGTACCCCATCTCCCCTTTTTAGAAGTGGCCTTTAAAATAATTTAAAAGCCACATAAGTTGACTATGGAAAAAACAAAAATTACAGATGAGCAAAAAATAATTTTTAAAAATGCAAAACCCACCAAGAATCCAACTTTGTAAGAGCTAACTTGTATTTTCCTTTACAGGCTTTAATAATAGAATTCTTCATCTGAGCTGCTTTCTCCTCCTTGAAGTTCAGCAGGGATTCACCAGTTTCAGTGAGTACTTTCGTGGAATGAGTTCCTTTTGCAAATTTTCCCCACTTTCCCACTCTAAGAAAACACTGATAGGAACCTGTGATTGAGACCACCTCCTTACCCCTTATACAGTAATAAATTCAAAATGGATTAAAGACTTAAATGTATGAATTGAAACCATAAAAATCCTAGAAGAAACTGTAGGCAGTAAAATTTCTGACATTTCTCTCTTAGCAATATTTTTTTCTGATAATCAAACTGAAAAGTTTTTGTACAGCAAAGAAAACCATTAAAAAAATGAAGAGATAATCTACTAAATGGGAGAACATATTCACCAATGGTACATCTGATAAGGAGTTACTATCCAAAATGTATAAAGAACTCACACTTCTCAACATGAAAACCAAACAAGTAATCCAGTTAAAAAATGGGCAGAAGGTCTGAATAGACACTTCCTCAAAGAGAACACACAGATGGCCAACAGACATCTGTAAAGACACTCAATGTCACTAATTGTCAGAGGGATGCAAATTAAAACCATAATGAGACATCAACTCATACCTGTCAGAATGGCTATCATCAATAAATCCACAAATGAAAAATGTTGGTGAGGATGTGGAGAAATGGGAACTCTTGGGTACTGTTGTTGGGAATACAGACTGGTGCAGCCACTATGGAAAACAGCATGAAATTTCTTTAAAAAATTAAAAATGGATCTACTTTATGACCCCGTGATTCCATTTCTGGGGATTTATCTGAAGAAACCCAAAACACTGATTCAAAAGAATATATGCACCCCTACGTTCATTGGAGCAGTATTCACAACAGCCAAGCTACGAAAGCAACCCAAGTGCCCATCAATAGATGAGTAGATAAAGGTGCTGTGGTGCATATATACAGTGGAATGTTACTCAGCCACAAAAACACAATGAAATCTTATCATTTGCGACAGCATGGATGGACCTAGAGGGTATTATGCTCAGTAAGATAAGTCAGTCAGAGAAAGAAATATGCCACATGATTTCACTTATATGTGGAATCTAAAGAACAAAATAAATGAGCAAACAAAATTGAAATAGACTCATAGATACAGAGAGAGAACTGGTGGTTGCCAGAGGGGAGGGTGGTTGAGGCATTAGGTGAAAGAGGAGGAGAAACTAAGAAGCACAAATTGGTAGTTACAAAATCGTCATGGGAAAGGAAGTAAAGTATAGGAAATATAGTCAATAATATTGTGATAACTATGCAGGGTGCCAGTTGGGGCACTGGAAACATCGAGGGGAACACTAAGTATATGATCATCTTACCTAACTCTGACCCATTGGCCTTTCTTCTTCATAATTAATCTATGTGCATTTTAACAAAGATATTTTAGAGACCGTATACTTGACTCAGCTGCCAAAGGAATGGCTCCAGGGGTTGAAAGCCAGGCCACCCTTCAGGTGAGAGTTGTATGACTCCCTCAAAACTGCTTGGGTCAACCCCCTTCTTACCATCACTTCTTTATTTTTTGCTTGGTCTTGGTCACAGAAGCTATTGGTTATTCACACAATAACTCTTCTCCTTGCTAATAGGAATCTAATTTTTTTAACTTATTGGTCAGGTAGGTGCTTTAGGGGATTAAATCTTTTTAATATAAATAATTTAATTTATTTTAAATAATTTTTTATTTTTCAATTACAGTTGACATACAAAATAATATTAGTTTCAAGTGTACAACCCAGGGATTAGACATTATATAACTTGCTAAGTTATCATCCCAATAAATCTAGTACCCATCTGACACCATATATATTTATTGCAATGTTATTGACTATATATGCTGTACTTTACATCCCTGTGACTAGACTGTAACTACCAATTTGTACTTCGTAATCCGTTCACCCTTTTCAAGCATCTCCTGATCTCCCGCCCTGTCCCATCTTAAAGAAGATCCTTTAACATTTCTTGTAATACTGGCTTGGTGGTGATGGACTCCTTTACTTTTTACTTGTCTGGGATGTTCTTTACCTGTCCTTCAATTCTAAATAGTTTTGCTGGGTAAGTAATCTTGGTAGTAGGTTTTTGCTTTTCATCACTTTAAATTAATTTCTTGCCAATTCTTTGTGGCCTGCAAAGTTTCTGTTGAGAAATTAGCTGACAGTCTTATGGGAGCTCCTTTGTAGATAACTGCTTTTCTCTTGCTGCTTTTGATCCTCTTTTTGTCTTTAACCTTTGGCATTTTAATTATGATGTCTTGGTGTGAGCCTCTTTGGGTTTATCTTGTTTGAGACTCTGCACTTTGGAGACTTTTATGTCTGTTTCTTTCACCAGGTTAGGAATGTTTTCTGTGATTATTTTTCAAACAGGTTTTCAATTTCTTGCTCTCTCTCTTCTCCTTCTCGCACCCCCATGATGCAAATGCTGGTGCCTTTGAAGTTGTCCCAGAGGATCCTTATACTGTCCTTATTTTTTTAATTCTTCTTTCTTTTTGCTGTTTTGATTGGGTGTTTTCTGCTTCCTTATCTTCCAGATCTCTGATTTGAGCCTCTGCTTCATCTACTCCATCGCTGATTCCCTGTAATGTATTCTTCATTTCAATTAATGTATTATTTATTTCTGACTGATTCTTTTTTATGTTTCCTAGTTCCATTTTCATGTTTCCCATCTCTTTGTTGATGTTCTCCCTGAGGTAACTGAGGATCCTTATAAACTGTATTTTGAAGTCTGTTTTTTGTAGATGGCTTGTCTCCATTGTGTTTAGTTCTTTTTCTGGGGTTTTGTTCTTTGTTTCATTTGGAACATTTTTTTTTGTCTTCTCATTTTGACAACTTCCTTGTATTTATTTCCCTGTATTAGGTAGAGCTGTTACATCTCCTGGGTTTGGTAGAGTGGTTTTATGTAGTAGGTGTCCTGTAGAGTTCAGTGGCACAGTCTCCCAGATCACTTCAGCTGGGCACTCCAGGTGTGCCCCCTGTATGGGCTGTGTACACTCTTCTTGTAGTTGAGACTTGATTGCTATTGGGACGTCAATGGGAGGGATTTGTCCCCAGGCTGATTGGCTGAGGACTGGCTGTGACCACAGTGGAGGATCAGTTGTTCAGGAGCTGACCCCATGGAGCAGGACTTAGTTCAGTGGGGCTCTAGTCCATGCTGAGTCTGCCTCTTGAGTGTGTTGCTTGGGGAGGTGGCACAGGGCCCTCCTGGGAGGTGCAGGTCAAGGTCAACCATCACCTGTGTCCTACCTGGGGCCACACAGCATGAGCTATAAAGCAATCTGCAGATGGCTGCTACTTGTGTTGGGCTAATGGTGCCTATGAGAGGCCAACCTGTTTGCCAAGGCTGCAGCCACTAGCTCTAGACCTGGGGCCACTTAGCAAGAGGTAAAGGGTAGGCTGAAGCCAGATGCTGCTTGTTGAGAGATTTTAGAAAAGTCTGAAGCATGAGCCAACACAGGTGTTAGTATGGAAAAGCCACTGGAAACAGCTTGGGTAGGCTCACAAGTTGGATGCGTTGGGGTCTTAGGGTATCAGGGTATCACCATGACTGGATGAATAATGTTAGCCAGATTAATAGAGACTCAGATATGGTGCCTGCCTGCTGGCTCTGTTAGGGGAGGGCTCAGAAAAGGAACAATGGCCTCTGTTAGCCCTTCTGGGAGAAAGCTGCCCTTCCAGCTCTCACCCTGATGCCAGACAATTCAGTTCCTCCCCATATATTCCTGGTGCCTTTCAAGCTGCTGCCTCAGTGCTGGAGTTCAGAACTAGTGAATATGAGTAAATCTATGTAGGGGCCCTTTAAGGGAAACACAGCCCTCTGTCTCATTGAGCCACAATCCCTGCTGGTTTTTTCAGCAAGGAGTTATGGGGACTTCTCTTCCCAGCACTGGAACCCTGGGCTGGGGGCCTGGTTTGGGGCTGGCCCCCTCAGTCCTCAGCGAGGACCTCCACAGCCAAGATATTCCTCTCGATTTTTATCTATCTTGTGGGTGTGGGACCAGCCTGTTCCTCATCTCTTCTCCTCCTACCAGTCTCAGTGTGGCTTCTTCTTTAAATCCTTAGTTATAGGACTACTGCTCAGCTAGATTTCAGGTGGTCCTGAATAGTTGTTTTGTAGTTTAATTGTAAGTTTGATGTGGTTGTGGGAGGATTCAAGTACCATCTTTACCTGTACTGCCATCTTGATCAGAACCTCTGGAGATTAAATCTTGTTAATACCCAATCCTCACACGTGATTGGTTTAGAAATGGGTGTATAATATTATCAGTGCTAGCCAATAAGATGTAAGGAAGACTTTTTTTTTTGGACAGGGCTTCTAAAAAGAAAGCTTTCTTTCAAAAAGCAAATAGGACATTCTGTCTTCCCACCTTTGGTTGTTGGTGTGTGAAGAAGTGAGGCTTGAGGTTGTTGAAGGCATTTTTCTATCATAATGTGTCAAGCTTGAGATGAGAATCAACATTCTGGGAAGAAAAAATCTGGTTCTTGGTGACTTTGTTAAACAACCGAAAACCAACCTGAATCAGAAATTCTTGCTATATGGTAGATTAAATCCCTTTATTGTTAAGCCATTTAGAGTTTAGTTTTCTGTTACTTCCATTAAAAAAGTCTATGGGACATGAATAACCTATTTTATCCTCTTAGAAATTGTTTTTTTTAATCAGAAAGGAGCAGGCTGTGGAAAAAACATGAATTGCTCCACTCAATTTATAAACAAAAAGTTAGCAAAGTGTCTTCTGGCAACTCACAATTTTCATAGTCACTGGAGTGACATCAACTCTCATTAGGCTTCACAAAAAGCAAAACTGCTTTGTTCCTGATATATGTGGACCATTGGGCACCTCAAAGAAAACTTCAGGTGTCTCTTGGGACAGTTTACTTCATCAATATTGTTTTTTAAAAGTCTGAATGCTCACAAACAGTAGTTGTCTTTTGAGGTGTGTTCCTCAGAGAGGTGTTAAACTATTTGGAAACAGGAGATTCAGATGGAGAAAAATCCTCTTGGGACAGGAGGAAAACTATTGGAAGTATAACTACTGGAGAGTCAGTATAGTTAGAGGAAATAGAATTGATGCTGCCTTGGGATCATATTATGACACAGGAAAGAAATATATAAACTTACTTGGCTTTTGATAAGAAGGAATTGTTTGGTATTTATTTATTTATTTATTTATTTATTTATTTATTTCCTTTTTTAAAAAAATTATTTTAATTGTTGTTCTTGTACAGTTTTCTGTCTTTTACTCCCAACCTAGTCCACCACCCCAGCCCTCCCCACCTCCCTCCCATTTCCACCCACCCCCGGTATTTATTTAAAGGCAAATCAATCTCTCTCCCAGGCTAAATGGGAAGAGATGAATTGGAATGTTAATCAAACATAAAATTGGGCTTCGGAGATATTGCCTGCAACTATTGTAGACTGACAAATAATACAGCCAGCCCATTTACCTTATTGGAACGAGCTCTGGGGAGGTGATGCATCTGATTCCTAATCTGGGAATCAAACCTTGACATGCTGATTACCTCACTCACTGGATAAACTAGGTATATTTCCAGCCTTCTTTGGTTCCACCTATGGAAGAAATAATGACATTGGTCTAGGCATGGCAGGGTTAATTCCAACATTATGTTGAAAAGAACTCCAGGAATCTGGGATATAGGAAAAACCTGGCCCAGCAGTGCTAAAAAATAAATCTTTAAAACTGCAGAAGGGGAATGATGCCTTTTGAAGAAAGCAAATGTTATCACTATTGCCTCTCTCTGCATGTCTGCCATCTTTGTAGTTGCACACCTTCTTTTCTGAACCGGTTGAGCTCCTTGAGGGCAAGGCCCCTCCCCTATGAATCTCTTCTAGGCACGGTGCTCTGGACACAGTAGGTGTTTGATAATTCATAGTTGGCTGACTATTGAGATCAGCCTGTTCTTCAATCTACATTTTGAAAGGTTGGGTTCATTATTAGTGAGGCTGTAGATGAGGATCATAGGGGATTAACAGACTGTAGTACTCATGTCTGACATCCAGTTTGCTAGGGTCAGAAAAATGGGGAGTCTCTCCCCTTGGATGAAGGTAGTTCTTGACAGAGAGGTCCTGGGATTAGTCAGGCAAGTCATAGCATTATGTTGTGAGTCTGAATGCTTCTGTGTAACAAAGTGGAGAATGGGAGGCTAGAAGCTGGAGGAGCAAATCAGCAAGTGGAGTTCACACTCTCCTTTTGGGGTCCCTTATGACCATTATGATGGTGGTCTGACGGCTGAACACATTGGGGCTGTCATTGCCAATCCATCAATTCATATACTAAATGTTAATAAAGTTTCCCTTTATCCCCAAAAGTCAGGCAAGAAACATAAATAGAAATTCTATTATTGTCTTTCTGCAACATACTTTCTTGCACATCTTACTGTGAAGACTGCTTTTCTACATATAGATAAGATAAATAGAATCTCTGACCTTGCAGAGTTATAATACACTGAAGAATATTAATAGCAAAACAGGCCTTTACAATAATGTTACACCAATATTCGTATACAAAACTCTTTACCTAAGATAAATGATTATTAACCGAATAGTAACATTTTTGTAAAATTAAACAGATGAGACTATTTCTCAGCCATTTTAGTGAACTACTGTAGCTTCTGCTTCCCAGCATTTACTTTTCTTTTTGTCCTGGGAAGGACATTCTGAGTTTTCTTAAGATGCTATCTTTCCTTTCCCCTGCACTTTCAATTCATGGGGTCTGGTTGTCCCTCTACCACTTCTCTCCCCCGATCTAAGGGTAGGAAAATGATACAGATCTAAGCAATACTATATTTTAATCCCTGACCAGAGAGATTGTTTTAAAAGTAATCATGTGACCCAAGCTAGACCACTCAAAGGTAATCCTGGAATTTTTTTTCCTGGAATACCTGGAAAGAGGAGTTCTCTTTTCTCCAGCCTTGGAATCAAGTATCCAAGAGGCAAAGGTAGAAAGACTGAGTTTCAATGATGTCTGAGCCCCTGAATTTCTTGGAGACTGACTCTACCACTATACTTTCCCTTTACAAGGACCAATAAATTCTTGTTTTGTTTTTCATTTTTTTCTTAACCCAGTTTAAATTGGGTTTTCTCTCAACAACAAAAATTTGGTACCTAATTTACTAATTTTCAGCTACTCTAAAGTTAAGCCAACCATGGACTTGCTTGATGTTTGAATGGAACTCAACTTTCTAATATCCTGCAATTTTTCTTGGATTTGTTTTTCACCTAATATTTGTCTTCTATGCCTAAGCTTTTAACAATATAATGCATTCTGTATACAATTATCCATTTTCTCCCTTCTCATATTTTAGCTATCCTAGCAGTTTTCTCCCAGGCTGCTTTGGAAACACACATGACAGAGAGGTCCTGGGATTTGGAACCCACTGAAAATGCAGATGCCTGGGCCACATGTCATGAAGGTCTGGTAATGTACATTTTTACAATGCTCCCAGGTGGTTCAGTTATGCACTAAAGTTAAAAAACCAGGGCCCTAGCACTAGTCCTTCATCTGTGATTGCTTCCTGCTCTTCCCCCAAATCCTTGGGTCACTGTCCCCTTGATCAGTTTCTGTTCCCACCCATGGATAGAAGATGAATGAGAAAAAATAGACTATTCACACAATGGAATTCTATGCAGCAGAAAGAAAGAAGGCGCTCCTATCCTTTGCGACAGCATGGATGGAAATGGAGAGCATTGTGCTAAGTGAAATAAGCCAGGCAGTGAAAGACAAATACCATATGATCTCACATTTAACAGGAACTTAATCAACAAAACAAACAAACAAGCAAAATATAACCAAAGACACTGAAATAGAGAACAGGCTGACAGTGACCAGAAGGGAGAGGGGAGGGAATTTCAGGGGAAGGGGGAAGGGTTTGCAGGAACAAGTATAAAAGACACACGGGCAATAACAAGGGGGGGATGGAAATGGGAGGGAGGTTGGTTTGGCTGGGGTTGGGGGCAGTGGTAGGGAGAAAATGCAGACAACTGTAATTGAACAACAATAAAGTAATTAAAAAAAGAGAAACAATAGAACAGCACAGATTTCCCATCTGCTGGTGTGACCCTGAGCTTTCCCTGTCATTCACTCAGCTCGGCAGTTCTCCCCAGATGAACCATCTCAAAACCCAGCTCTTTGCCCTTTGGAAATTGGAACTTATATTTTTGAACGAAGCACATTGATGTGTATTCTTTTGTATTTTTTGCAGCTGTAGTTTTTGAAAGAAACGCAGAATTCCTAAAACTCAGCCTTGATCAGAAATTGAAAACCATACACCCAAACAGGACAGAATGAGATGTTTATGTGTTTTCCTTCTATGAGAGGTCTGAGGCTGCCTGCCCCTTCTTCTGTAAGATGAGCCCATTTATCCTGTGGGCTTCTATGGCAGAGCCATATCAAGACTCTTCAACAAAGATATCCAATGACTTCTTCGAATTTGATAGGACTGTTGATGATTGTGATACATGAGGCTAAAAGAAAAGTTATAGGAGAGGCATAGAAGCTAACTTTAAACTGTAAGACTTTCCCATGACCCGTGCCCCCAAAATAGTAGCTTCCTGCCAGCAACCATCTGCAGCCTTGATCTGACCCTGCCCCGAACATTTGGCATGTGGAAGCTGGCCCAGCTGTCACAGAGCACACAGATAAACTTCCCAGTGTTTACTGACTTCTCTCGGACTTTTGCATATCCTCGCAATCATCGTCATATAAAAACACAAGCTAGAATTCAGGAATGTGCCAGTAACAACTCCCTCATCACAGGCTGAGTTAGATTTCCAAAAGCATCAGATGCTGAACACAGCTTCTTCAGGAAAGGTGGTAAGCCGGGTGCCAGGGGTGGGGGACTATTGGGGGCCGCTGTTCTTTCCTCTTGCCCCTAAGCCCACCTCACTCGAAAGCTCAGGACTGGCCCACTGTAGGTCAGGGAGATATAGGTGTGGGCAGAGTGGGTGAGGAAGGTAATTTCACCTTTTATATCAGCTTCTGCTAACCTTGCTTTGCCTTGAAGGTCCTGCCATTGTCTTACCCTGTCTCTCCCCCTCCCCCACCCAAGAGACAGATGGAAATCGTTTCGTCACCTCCCTCTACACCATTTATTCTCCCTCTGCCCTTCTTTCCCTACATCTCCTCCATAACACGAGTGAGCGCCTAAGACTTCGGCTGCATGGAGATGTTAAAAAATGTGTATTTTTAACTTAATGAGGAAAATGATATATGAGATCTTCCATTTGAAAAGAGAAATTGAGAGTGGCAATGTGGTTTATTTAGGGACCCTTCCCTACAGAAGATCCAGGCAGAAGTCAGACCAGTTTATGCTGAAAAGCATAACACTAATGTACTTTAGCACTTTAGGGAAATTCAGGGAAAACCCCCTCAACCGAATGTATACAGAGAATTTCCATCAAAAAGGCTGAGGTGAGGACAGTAAGGGATGGGAAACCAGAGAGTCCACTGGCCGGGTGAGGTAGAGCAGGTGCTGTACTTAGGTGCGGCAAGACTTTTATTTCTCTTACGAAGGACCTCTGCATGAAAGGGAAGCTTGGGCCAGCTAGGGGATTAACATTTACATTCTTCAACAAACAGTAAGTGTCCTATCTTTGCCATGGGTGGTATTAGATGTGGAGGATACAGGGTAAGCAAACAGATGGGGTTCCTGCCCTCATGGAGCTACTGTTGGGAGGGTTAATGCTAGATATGAATGATGAGGAAGAGTTAGGCAGATGAAGAACGGAGGGCAGGGAGTAAGCTGGGTAGTGAGGCTAGTGGGCAGAAGGCACTGGAGTAAGGACGGTGGATTGGAGTAGGGAGAGTGAGACTGGAGGGCTTCAAGGGCACAGATCAGGAAGAACCTTGCTTGTGGACCATGTCCAGGATTCTAGTCTTTACCATACAAGCAGTGGGGAACCATTGAACTGTTTTAGTTGGAGGTGGTGGGCATGGGAATGGGCAGATTCGTGTTGGAAAAGATTGTTCTGGCTACAATGAGATTGGGGGTAGAGGAAAGGGGTAGATTCAAGGTAGAAAGAGCAGACAGGAGCGTCTTTAGTAGCTCAGGCAAGAAATGATGGTCACTCGGGCTACACAGGTGGCAGTGATGGAAAGAGAGATTTAAGAGGCAAAATCAACAGGGCTAGGTGTGTGTGCCTCTCTTACCACCTTCAAGCTTCCTCAGGTGTAAATCTAACAGAAGCCTGAAGGTCGCATGCCCACTGGTGCGCAAGAGAGCAGGTCAAAGCTAAATTACGTTTGTCTGAACAAACAGCACTGGTGCTGGATCCAAGGCGCATTTTCCAGCCCTCCTGCATCTTCAGCGTGAGCAGACACTGAAAATGCAGTGCGAGGGAAGGAAGCAGGCACCCAGGTTATTTTTAGCGAGCTATAGGAAATAGCCAACATTCTAATATGAATGTTTCTCATTAAAACCCAGAGCCTAAACCCACCCAGTTCTTGCTTCTAACATCTGCAAACTTCTCTTTTTCCAGGTAATTGACACTAGGCCTCCATGGAAGTCTTCCCAGCATTTCTAACAAAAATTTAGAAAACATTAGGTTTGACACCATCATCATGTTTGCCAAGACAGCAAAAATCCCAGCCGGCAAAACTTCGAGTGTGATGAAGCGGAACCGTGAGGACAGCACGGAATCACTGATCATGTCAGGATGCCTTCAGCAAGGGTTTCCAACGTGGGAGTCTTCCATCGCCTCTGAAGCAGAAGCACAGGGTGTGTGTGGCTCCTGTGGGGGCAGCCCAGGTGATGTAGCAAGGATTTCCTCCTCTTTCCTGCCTTTCCTCTCTGCCCTCAGGCGGTTCCTGGAGTTAAAATTATTTTTTAATACTTTCATTTAGCAACAATAAAAGCTTTTTTAAAATTCATTAAGTTGAAATTGCATAGAATAGTCAGTGTCTCAATCATTACTGAACCAATCACGTTGCCTTCCAGGCCCTCCATGTGCTTGACCTGGGGCATGTTATTTAGCTTCTCTGGGTCTTGATTCCCTTGCCTGAGATGTGAAGAGGTGTTGTACTAGCTCAGCATTTCTCCAACGTCAGCCATCTGGGTAACACCTTCATGGTATTTGCCTTGTTGGCCCTTCACTTACATAATTACTTTCCCTACATTTTTCCTCTAAATTGACTCATTTGTTTACGTAAGTCCTTTTTAAAAAATAAGTCTCATCTATAATATCTAGGAAATTATGGGACAGATGGGATGATGACTTTCTCTAATATACATATATAAGTGCATATTTAAAATTAAAAAGGTTTCTGCATATACACTCTACCACGATGATCTGCAGGCCCCACTCTGGGAAACTGTGGCCAAGCTGATTTCTAAGCTCTCTTGGAGTGCTAACGTATGATTGTTCACACCTGGCCTTACCTAACCAGGCTTATTTCTCATGGCTCCCTAAAAGAAAACCTCAAGTTTGGACCAATCAATGTCCTTGTTGCTCCTTGTAGACAGTGTGTATGCATTCTGGTTCCTTCATCAAGAATCAATAATTTACTATGGAAAGAAAAACCCTGACATAAGTTAAGGAGGAATAAATTGATAAAGCACATGATTGGATGAACAAACTTCCCCTGACTACTAGGTCAACAAAGTCCTTAGGGTTGGAATTTATTGGGTAAAAGTCAAGTAAGATTGATCATGTATGGGCTATTATTTTCTCTTTGAAAAAGAGGGTTACCTATTTACTGGGCAAATTTACCGAACAGATTTCTGAGTGTCTCCAGGATTTCTTTAACCTCATCTAACAGAGAAGAGATCTGGTTTGAAAATCATTGGTGAGTAATCACCAATACATCTGGGCAGAGAAGTAGGAGGGAAAGGGAAATAACCTGCATGGTTTGTGATGGCCCACAGACCATCACATTAATTATTATAGAAATTAATTAAATAATTAGTTAATTGACAATGTGTTTATTCCACGCTAGACACTGGATATACAAAGGTAAGTAAGATAGTTCTCTACTCTCTAGGAGCTCAAGTTTTGCAGGAGATAGTAAGTAAATAAGTGAGTATAATAAGACATCACAGGCCCCCAAGTCAGAAGTATGTGTAGGACATAAGGTGACCAATGGAGAGGGAATGTCAGTTCTAATGGAAAATCAGGCAAAGCTTCTGAGGGGATACAACCCTCAAGCTGGGTCTTGAGTTATAAATAGTATTGGCAGGAGGGAATGCCCTTCCAGGAGAATAAACAGGCAAAATTATCTGGCATATTCAGAAAAGTGAATGCAATTTATTAAGGGGGAGGCATCTAGTTGTGTGTGTATGTGTGTGTGTGTATGTGTGTGTGTGTGTGTGAGAGAGAGAGAGAGAGAGAAAGAGAGAGAGAGAGAGAGAGAGAGAGAGAGATTAGACTCCAGTGTATTTGAGAAACTTTTAAGGACTTTTAATCAAGGTGGTTATGTGTTCAGAACTGCGTACTAAAAGCTCACTCAGGCATCTGGGTAGTGGATAACTGAGTTGAGAGGGATTCCCAAACTATAGGCAAAAAGCCCCACTGAAACACTATTACAGGGGCCCAGGTGAGAGGTGGTGAGGACAGCAGCAGTGTATACAGAGAGAAGGGATGGATCTCAGAGGTTAAGAGGACATGATAATGAGAGAGTGGGAGATGTCTAGGAAGATGCCACAATTTTCAGTTTAGGTGACTGGGCAGTGGGTCATCCTCAGTCCTTGGCGTGAGAACACAAGACGAAGGATGCAATTTGGCCAAATGAGCATTTCTTTTGGAATTGGATTCCTTGGGGCCTACATAGCCAAGTGACAAGGTATGGAGGGTATGGAGCACTGACACCTGAGTTTTTTCTCCAGTTCTGTTGGTATGACCTTGTTTGACTCTCCAACATCCCTGAGTCTCATGTCTTTGTCCATAAGATGTATGGCCAGCCCTGGCTTGATTTGAGGTCTCAAAAGAGAATAGATACATGGAAGTGTTTTGCAAATGTCTTCACAAACGTAAATATTTATGTCTCCAGAAAAGTACAAGATGTAAAAAGCAGAGTCATCAGCACATCTAGCTTATAAATAGGCCGAGTGAGTGGCTGCTTTGCATTGTGACAGAACATCCAGCGGAGATTTCTCTGCGAAATTGCCAATATCGCTGCCTGTCCTCTGACCACGGCGGCTTGATTCCTGTGAGACTAAAAGGAATTACTTTGCTCTGCAGCACTCCAATTCAAGACACATCACAACTGTTTATTTTTTCTAAATCTCATTAAATTGCTCCTCCATTCCCATTTGCCAGGATGGCCAAAACATTCATCTTCAATCAAAATTGAGATTCCCACTGGATCACCCAACAAGCCTGTTTTCCACGCGTGAAATGAGCGGGGTCCAAGATATACTCCACAAGGAGCCCAACCTTGCACCTACAGGGTATACTAATTGTTCTAGGTTTCAGCAAACTTGTTACACCTGTCAACTGAGACCCAAGGTCTTTGAGATCCTTACCTCCAGAGGGCATCTGTGCTAGAGGTTTATATACCCAAGACAACTCAGTAGCATTATATCATCCAGGACCAAAAAAAAAAACAAAACAAAACCAGGATCTACTTTTTGGTTGTTATTGTGTTCAGAATTTTCTGGAGAATAATCATGTTCCTATAAACGAGGAGACATGTAATGTCAACAGTGTGGGGAGGATCAAGATGGAAGGAAAACCCCCAAAGTGTACAGCTGATGGTGGGCTGGTGAGGAGCCTGAGGTTGAGTGTACATGATGGAGCTGAAGTCTGCTGAGGAGAAAGAGGTATGAATGAAGATTCATCTGAAAAAGAGGCCAGCATGGAGAAAAACAGGAATCAGAAAGCACTTTGAGTTAATTGAAATGAACTAAAAAAAAACCCCTTACTTTATTATTTTTCTTGCAAACTGAGAAACATTTGACTTGGAGCCACCAACCTTAGAATAAACATTTCTGGTCAGAGTATTTATAATGCTAATTCACCTCCTGGGAGGAGAGAGAGCCCACATCTCTTAGAACAGGGCTTCTAGGGTGACATATGGGTCTTACTAGTGGCCTGTGAGATGATTGGAGATAAAATTTTTAAACATTTTTCTATTTTAATAACCACATATTTACTTTTTTGGTTGTTTTTTATGCTGATAAGAAGTTTATTTTTTCACTTCACTTTGTTTTTTTACTTTTTTAAAAATATATTTTATTGATTATGCTATTACAGTTGTCCCATTCCCCCCTTTAGTCCCCTCTGCCCTGCACCCCACTCCCACCCACATTCCTCTCCCCTCCCCCCCAGTTCTTGTCCATGGGTCATACATATAAGTTCTTTGGCTTCTACATTTCCCATACTATTCTTAACCTCTCCCTGCCTATTTTGTACCTAGCATTTATGCTTCTTATTCCCTGTACCTTTTCCCCCATTCTCCCCTTTGCACCTCCCAACCAATAACCCTCCATGTGATCTCCATTTCTGTGATTCTGTTCCTATTCTAGCT
>PVKU01013150.1:0-30767 GCA_004027475.1 Anoura caudifer | reverse complement strand
CTGGGGAGGTGGGATGGGATGGGAGTGGAAAACAGAAAACTGTATAAGAACAACAATGAAAATAAAATTAAAAAAATAAATCCAGGAGCTGATTGTTTGGAAAGATAAACAAAATTGACAAGCATTGAAGCAGACTCATCAAGAAAAAAAGAGAGAGGACCCAAATAAACATAATCAGAAACAAAAGAGTAGAGATTGCAACTGATACCACAGAAATACAAAGGGTTGTAAAAATTACTGTGAAGAACCATATATCAAAAAATTTGAAAACTTGGGTAAAATGGAAAAATTTCTAAAATATAATCTTTCAATACTGAATGAAGAAGAAGTAGAAAGCCTGAATAGACCAATAACATCTGATGAAACTGAAGCAGTAATCAAAAAGTTCCTTGAGCACAAAAGCCCTGGACTGGACTGTTTCACAGGAGAGTTTTACAAAACATTGAAGAAAGAGCTAACTCTCATACTTCACACACTATTCCAAAAAATCCAAGAAGATGGAATACTTACAAACTCTTTTTATGAGGTCGGCATCATCCTAATCTGAAAGCAGATGAAGACAGAACAAAGAAAGAAAACTACAGGCCAATATCACTGATGAACACAGAAATGCTAAAATCTCAAGAAAATATTGGCAAACCACATTTGGCTATACATCAAAAACACCATACACCATGATCAAATGGAATTTATCTCAGGGATGCAAGGATGGTACAATATTCACAAATCAATAAATGTAATACATCATATAAAAGAAAAAACAAAAATCATATGATCATATCAATACATATGGGAAAAAGCATTTGGTAAGGTACAGCATGCATTTATGACAGGAACCCTGAGCAAAGTGGGAGCACAAGGAGCATACCTTAATATAATAAAGGCCATATATGAGAGAACTACAGTCCACATAATACTCAATTGGCAAAACTCATAGCATTCCCACTAAGAAAATGAATAAGACAAGGATGTCTGTTTTCGCCACTTCTATTCAACATAGCATTGGAAATTCTAGCCAAAGGATTCAGGTAAGAAAAAGAAATAAATGACATCCAAATTGGAAAGGAGGAAGAAACACTATCATTTTTTGCAGATGACATGATCGTGTACATAGAAAATCCTCCAAAGTGCACCAAGAAACTACTCATCCTAGTAAGTAAATGTGGCAAAACAGCAGGATACAAAGTCAATAGTCAGAAATCAAGGGCATTTTTGTAAACCAACAATGAAACAGCAGAAGCAGAAATCAGAAAAAAAAATCCCATTTACTATAGCAACAAGAAAAATAAAGTGCCTAGGAATAAACATAATCAAGGAGGTAAAAAACATGTACTCAGAAAACTACACAACACTTAAGAGAGAAATTAAGGGGGACACAAAGAAGTGGAAGCATGTACCATGTTCATGGATAGGAAGAATTAACATCATCAAAATGTCCATACTACCCAAAGGAATTTATAGTTTCAATGCAATCCCTATTAAAGTACCAATGGCATATTTCACAGATATAGAACAAAAATTTAAAAAATGTACATGGAACCATAAATGACCCAGGATAGCCGGAGAAGTTTTGAGAAAGAAGAACAAAGTAGGAGGGATCACAACACCTGATATCAAACTGTATTATAAGGCCACTGTAATCAAATCAGCCTGGTCTTGGCATAAGAACAGACACATATACCAATGGAACAGAATAGAGAATCCAGAAATAAACCCAAGTCTCTATGGTGAATTAATATTCAACAAAGGGTGCAGAAGCATAAAATGGAGTAAAAATAGCCTCTTGAACAAATGATGTTAGGACAACTGGACAGCTAGGTGCCAAAAATTGAAAATTGATCACTACCTTACACCCTACACACACACACAAAAAAAAAAATTCAAGGAGAATAAAAGACCTAAATATATGTCATGACACCATAAACGTCCTGGAGGCAGGAAAATTTCAGATATTCCACTCAACAATATTTTCACCAATATGTCCTCTAGAGCAAGGGACATAACGGAAAGAATAACAAATGGATTCTTGTCAAAATAAGAAGCTTCTGGATGGCTAAAGAAAACAGCATTACCTAGTGCACTGTTGGTGGGATTGCAGACTGGTACAACCACTATGGAAAGCAGTATGGAACTTTCTAAGAAAACTAAAAATTGATCTAAATTTTGACCCAGCAATTCCACTGCTAAGATTATATCCTAGAAACCCTGAAACACCAATCCAAAAGAACCTATGCACCCCAATGTTCATAGCAGCACAATTTACAATAGCCAAGTGTTGGAAGCAACCTAGGCACCCATCAGTAAATGAATGGATCAAGAAACTATGGTACATTTACACAATGGAATTCTATGCAGTAGAAAGAAGGAAGGAGCTCCTACTCTTTGTAACAGCATGGATGGAACTGGAGAGCATTATGCTAAGCGAAATAAGCCAGGTGGTGAAAGACAAATATCATATGATCTCACCTTTAACAGGAACCTAATCAACAAAACAAACAAACAAACAAAATATAACCAAAGACACTGAAATTGAGAACAGGCTGACAGTCACCAGAAGGGAGAGGGGAGGGAATTTCAGGGGAAAAGGGGAAGGGTTTGGAGCAAAAGTATGAAAGACACATGGACAAAAACTAGGGGGATGGAAATGGGAGGGAGGTGGGGAGGGCTGGGGCGGTGGGCTGGGATGAGAGCAGAAGACAGAAAACTGTACAAGAACAACAATTAAAATAAAATAAAATTATTAAAACACTCACACACACAGAGAAAACAGCATTAAAATGAAAAAAAAAAAAAACCCCACCCAAAACCATAACTGTATGGGAAAACATATTTTCCAATGGCATATCAGATAAGGGTTTGTTTGATCTCCACAATATGTAAGAACACACATGACTCCACTCCAGGAAGACCAACAACCCTATTAAAAAATGGGCAAAGGACTTGAACAGACACTTCTAGGAGGACATAGATAGGGTCCAGAGGCATATGAAAAGATGCTCGATATCACTAGCTATCAGAGAGATGCAAATTAAAACCACAATGAGATACCACTTCACACCTGTCAGAATGGCCATCATGAACAAATCAACAAACAACAGTTGCTGGAGAGGATGTGGAGAAACTGGAACTCTAGTACACTATTGGTGGGAATGCAGACTGGTGCAACTCCTGTGGAAAACAGTGTGGAATTTCCTCAGAAAACTAAAAGTGGAACTGCCTTTTCACACAGTAATTCCACTGACGGGATTATACCTTAAGAATCCTGAAACACCAGTTCAGAAGATCCTATGCATCCCAATGGTCATAGCAGCATTATTTGCTATATCCAAGTGCTGGAAAGAGCCTAAATGCCCATCAGTAAATGAGTGGATCAACAAACTGTGGTTCATTTACACAATGGAATCATATGCATCAGAAAGATAGAACGAACTGTTACCATTTGTGACAGCATGGGTGGAACTGGAAAGTGTTGTGCTAAGTGAAAATAAGCGGGTGGTGAAAGAGAAATACCATATGATCTCATCTATCAGTGGAATGTAATCAAGAAAATGACATGCAAGCAAAATAGAACTAGAGACATGTAAACAAAGAACAAGCTGACAATGACCCGAGGAGATGGGGGACAGGACAATGAGGGAAAGAAAGGGAAGAGTCAAGGAACATGTATAAAAGTAATATGGAAAAAGACAACAAGGTGTGATTGAATGTGGAAGATGGGAAAAGGTAGGGAGGGGGAGAGTAATGGGGCAAGACATGATGGCAACTGATACTGAACAGCAATTAACAAAAAATAAAAGTAAAAATAAAAAATAAAATTTATGCACAAATTATGTATAACGCCATAAAATCACTCTTATATTGAGTAATATAAATATGATAATAATTTTGTTTTTAGAGTATCACAAATACGGGCATTGCTTTAAATAAAACAATTGTTTTGTTCTTTACTGTTGATCAGAAAATTAAGAAGCAGATGAAATAGCTTTATTGCTGTAAATATTTTAATGAATTTAAGTTCAAAAATGTTAATAATCTGTACAAAGGAACTAGTGTATTCTTTTTGAGCATGTGATATGGATATAAGCAAATGAACAAACTAACATTACATGACAATCTACATAACAAAATGAAATATAATATATGCTTAAGCCAAACATAAGTTTATTAATAACTCACACATTATGAAGGTGACAAGTGTGTTTTGACACAATACTTAAAATCTAAAACTAAGAGGCATGAGCAATTTATAATCATTCATTACCCTGGAAAAGCCTTATTTTATTTTTGAATTGTTTCTCAAGTATAGTTGTTTCCACATTCCCTCACCACACTCACACTAAACTCCCACACTCAATCCTACCCTCTTTTGGCTTTGTCCTGAGTCCTTTATACTTGTTCTTTGATTACACTTCCCCTTCTTTCCCCCAGTTCTTCCCCTCCCCCATCCCCTCTAGTTACTGTCAGTTTGTTCTTTATTTCAATGTCTCTGGTTATATTTTGCTTGCTTTGTTTTGTTGATTAGGTTCCACTTACAGGTGAGATCATATGGCATTTGTCTTTCACCACCCAGCTCTTTTCACTTAGCATAATGCTCTCCAGTTCCATCCATGCTGTTGCAAAGGGTAGAAGCTCCTTCTTTCTTTCTGCTATGTAGCATTTCATTGTGTAAATGTACCATAGTTTATTGATCCACTCATTTACTGATGGTCACTTAGGTTGCTTCCAGCACTTGGTTATTGTAAATTGTGCTGCTATGAACAGTGGGGTTCATATGTTCTTTTGATTTGGTGTTTTAGGGTTCTTATGATATAATCCCAGCAGTGGAACTGCTGGGTGAAAAGGCAGTTCTATTTTTAGTTTTTTAAGTAAATTCTATACTGTAGTAAAGCCTTACTTTAAAGGGTAGCTCTGCTTTAGAGTGTAAATGAAAAACTTTTCTTGGATTTAGTATTGGAGTGACAGAAATTCTGTAATAGATCTCAAAGGATCAATATAATTTTATTAGTGATTACATGGTATTGAAAGCTGATGCAGATTTCAATTGTGTCATAACCATTATCACTCTACTTTTCTTCTCCAGTCATTTTAATAAGATCATTATGAAGACTCATCTTTATAACTCAGCTTTAAAAGGCCCATATGTCCCAATTCCTCAAACTGATTCAACAATATCATCCATTTGACAAATAGTTATTGAGCTCCAATATGTACCAGGTTGTACTTAGGAACTGATGTAAGTGAAAAACACTCATTTTTAAGAAACTTATTATTGCTTTTGACAATGAAGAAGTTCCCATAGAAATTTACCAGAGCAAGAGAAATAACAAGCCTCTGAATGTATATGAACCTATCAATATTGTTGGTATAATTCATAAGGAATTCATACCCTGACATATTCAAATAGCATTCCAACATTCTCAATTATCCTTGAACTAAACCCCCTTCTTTTTTAAATTGTATTTTATTGATTGTGCTATTACAGTTGTCCCTTTTCTCCCCCATCATTCCCCTCCACCCTGCACACCCCCTCCCACCCACATTCCCCCCCCTTTAGTTCATGTTCATGTGTCATAAGTTCTTTAGTTACTACTTTTCCCACACTATTCTTGCCCCCCTGTCTACTTTTTATCCACTGTCCATGTTACTTATTCTCTGTAACGTTTCCCCCTCTCTCCTCCTCCCACTCCCCTGTTGCTAACCTTCCATGTGATCTCCATTTCTGTGTTTCTGCTCCTGTTTTAGTCGTTTGCTTAGTTTGCTTTTGTTTTAGGTGTAGTTGTTAATATCTGTGAGTTTGCTATCTTTTTACTGTCATATTTTTTATCTTCTTTTTCTTAGATAAGTCCCTTTAACACTTCATATAATAAGGGCTTGGTGATGATGAACTCCTTTAACTTGACCTTATCTGAGAAGCGCTTTATCTTCCCTTCCATTCTAAATGACAGCTTTGCTGGATAGAGCAGTGTTGGATGTAGGTCCTTGACTTTCATGACTTGGAATACTTCTTTCCAGCTTCTTCTTGCCTGTAAGAACACTTTTGAGGAATCAGCTGGCAGTCTGATGGGAACTCCTTTGTAGGTAACTGTCTCCTCTTCTCTTGCTGCTTCTAAGATTCTCTCCTTATCCTTAATCTTGGGTAATATAATGATGATGTGCTTTGGTGTGTTCCTCCTTGGGTCCATCTTTTTTGGGACTCTCTGAGCTTCCGGGACTTCCTGGATGTCTTTTTTCCTTTGCCAGATTGGGGAAGTTCTCCTTTATTATTTGTTCAAATAAGTTTTCCACTTGTTTTTCTTCTTTTTCCCCTTCTGGTACCCCTATAATTCAGGTGTTGGGATGTTTAAAGTTGTCCTGGATGTTCCTAAGCCTCTCCTCATTTTTTTTGAATTCTTGTTTCTTCTTTGTTTCTCTTTGGTTGTGTCTTTCTTCCTACTGGTCCAGTCTATTGATTTGAGTCCCAGTTTTCCTCCCATCACTATTGGTTCCCAGTGTGTTTTTCTTCATTTCACTTATTATAGCCTTCATTTGTTCACCTAATTTGTGACCAAAATCAACTAATTCTGTGAACATCCTGATCACCAGGGCTTTGAACTGTGCATCTGATAGGTTGGCTATCTCGGTCGCTTAGATGAATTGGTTCTGGGGCATTGATCCATTCTCCCATTTGAGCCATTTTATGTTTTTTTGGGGGGAGTCTGGTCACACCTGTTTTGTAGTGAGGGGTGGAGCCTTAGGTGTTCACCATGGTGGGGCAGCCCAGTCACTAGGTTATGATGCTGTGTGTGGGGGTGGGGCCCGAGAGGGAACAATGGCGCTTTCTCCTCTGTCTCTAAAATTCCAGTCCTTTCCGCCACTTTCCCCAAGCAAAATGTGCCCTTCTGGTGCTGATTTCTGTGTGGGTGGGCTTGTGTATGTTCTACGACCCTGTGGGTCTCTCTAACAAACTCTGCTGTGAGGCTGTAATTCTCTCCTGGCACCTCAACCCTCATAAGTATTTTCAATTGGTGCTTTTAGGCTTTATTTCCTGGTGCTGGGGCCCTGCATTGTGCAGTCTGCCTTGCTGCCCGTTTTTGCCTGGTTTATCTGTGTGCAAATGTGCCACCTTGGTCAGCTGCCTTGTGAGCCTCACTTGGTCTGCTTGTTGCCTCCCTGCACTTGGTAACTGCCATCTGTGCACTTGTGGTGTGCCAACTGCTGCCTGCGCTGTTGGGACCACCACCCACCGCATTTTTCCACTGTGACCCCTCTTCACTGGCCACTGACTCTGCCCCTCTTACTGGTCTGGGTGAATTGTTGTTGGGCTTCTGTACAATTCAATGTTCTCTGCGTTCTGGTTTTTTTTTGGTTCTATGTTTTTGTTGTCCTTAACCTTGGTTGTGAGAGGAGGCACAGTGTGTCCACCTATGCCTCCATCTTAGCCAGAAGTGAATTCGTAAACCCTCTTCTTTATACCCAGACACATTCATTGAAAACTGCAACTCACATGGCTTCCCCAGAAAAATATTTTTTAGTAAATTATACTATCAAAAGGATTCATAGACTCATTGGGTTCTGGCAATTCTGCACCATGGTTAGTCTGATTAACTGAATTAAAGAGTGTATAAAAACAGGATAGGTATGACCAAAGACCTGCAATATAACTCCACAAATTGGAGTGCTTTTAACAAGAAGCCAGTTTCTTTCATTGCCTTTGCACATAAAAGTATTTGTAGAGCCTAGTAAATAAATTCAGATACTAAACTACTATTAAGTTGATCAAAAAGTTCATTTTTTTGGAAGATGGCTCTAATAACATATAGTTGTCTTTAACTTTATTCAAAACAATGTTGTTAGATTGTATTGTGACAGTTGTCATATCAGTGTTAAAAAAACAGTGGAACAGAATAGAGAGTGCAGAAAGAAACACAAGTCACTATGGTTCAATATTTGACAAAGGGGGAAGAAGCATAATATGGAGTAAAAATAGCCTCTTCAACAAATGGTGCTGGAAGATATGGACAGCTAAATGCAAAAAGGCAAAACTCGACCACCAATTTAAACCATACATAAAAATAAACTGAAGGTGGATAAAAGATTTAAATATAAGTCATAACACCATAAAAATCCCAGAGGAGAACATAGGCAAGAAAATCTCAGATATTCCATGGATAAATATTTTCACCAATATGTCCCTTAGAGTAAGGGACATCAAAGAAAGAATAAACAAATGGGATCTCATCAAAATTAAAAGCTTCTGCATGGCTAAAAAAATGGTCCACAAAATGAAAAGGGAACCAAGTGTATGGAAAACATATTTGCAAATGATACTTTGGATAAGGGTTTGATCTCCAAAATGTGTAAAGAACTCACATGACTCTGCTCCAGGAAGATAAAAAAATCCAATTAAAAAATGGGCAAAGGATCTGAACAGACACTTCTCCACACAGGACATACAAAGAGTCCAGAGACATATGAAAAAATGTTTAGCATCACTAGCTATCAGAGAGATGCAAATTAAAACCACAATGATATACCACTTCACACTGGTCATAATGTCCATCTTAAACAAATCAACAAAAGAAGTGTTCATGATGTTGTGGAGAAAAGGGAATCCTACTGCACTGCTGGTGGGAATGCAGACTGATGCAGCCACTGCGGAAAACAGTGTAGAATTTCCTCAGAAAACTAAAAATGGATCTGCCTTTTGATTCAGCAATTGCAGTGCTGCAATTACACCCTAAGAATCCTGAGACACCAATTCAAAAGAACCTATGCACCGCAATGTTCATAGCAGCACAATTTACCATAGCCAATTGCTGGAAGCAACCTAGGTGCCCACCAGTAAATGAGTGGATCAGAAAATTATGGTACATTTACTCAATGGAATACTATGCAACAGAAAGAAAGAAGGAGCTCCTACTCTTTGTAACAGCATGGATGGAACTGGAGAGCATTATGCTAAGTGAAATAAGCCAGGCAGTGAAAGACAGATACCATATGATCTCACATATTAGTGGAACCTAATCAACAAAACAAATAAGCCAGCAAAATATAACCAGAGACATTGAAATAAACAATAAAGTGACAGCAACAGAGGGGACAGTTAGGGGAATAATGTGTGAGAATAGGAGAGGGTCATCATGGACATGTATAAAGGATTCGTGAACTAAGCCAAAGTTGGTAGGGAGGGGGGTGGGAGACAGGGAGGGATAGGGCAGGGTAGGTTGGTAGAGTGAAAATGGAGACATCTGTACTTGAACAACAACAAAACATTTATCAAAATTGGTGAGTTTTGTGTAGCCATTTTAATATTGAAGATGGAAGAAAATAAACAACATTTTCAGTACATTCTGCTTTATTATTTCAAGAAAGGTAAAAACACAACTGAAAATAAAAATAAAAAGATTTGTGCAGTGTATGGAGAAGGTGCTGTGACTGATCCAATGGGTCAAAATTAGTTTGTGAAATTTTGTGCTGAGGATTTCTTGCTAGTTGGTACTCCACAGTCAGGTAGATCAGTTGAAGTTGTCAGTGATTAAATTGAGATATTAATTGACAACAATCAGTGTTATATCATGTGGGAGATAGCTGACATACTCAAAATATCCAAATCAATAAAGTTATAGGTGAAAATGAAAAATGTGTCTTTTATTTTATGGTAAAAAAAACTAAATGGACTTTTGGCCAACATAATATTTGCTGCCTGTCTAAAGTAATCAATGTGTGACATATAATATGCTGGATTTCAACAGAAAGAATTTTATCCATGTCACACCTGTCTGATAAAATTTTCTTAAACCATTAAGAATACACAGGTATAAAAGTGCTGAACAACCTAATCTGCATGTGCAATTACATCTTGACACTGGCAAATTGAAAAGCATGAGATGATCCTTTTCCATTACCCCCCTCTCCTAAATAGAGGTTGCTCAATTGACCTAATCATAAATTCTAACAGTATTGTAAAAGTAATGTAAAAGAATCTTTGCATTCAGTTTTTGAAGGATGTCAAGTATGCCACTGTAATAGTTGTACTTCTCCAGTGTACATTCCAACAGAAATCTATGTAAATAGAAAGGAAGATTTACATATTTAGAAGGGCTCAAAAGGAGAATCATTGGACTGATTGCATCTAGCCCCTTTGATTAAAAATAAGGACTGATTCAGATTAAACACCATCTCCCTGGCTGGTGTGGGTCAGAGAGTTGAGTGCCAGTCTGTGAACCAAAAGGTTGTCTATTCAATTCCCATTTAGGGCACATATTTTGGTGTTGGGCCAGGTTCCCACTTGGGGGCATGCTAAGGCAGCTAATTGATGTTTCTCATACAATGATATTTCTCTCCCTCTCCTCTGTCTAAAAATAAATAAATAAAAGCTTTAAAAATCAAATACCATCTCTGATATCTCCTATCATAAGACTTTCATAAGGCACAGATGAGCAATTTTTCAGGCCAAACTCATTATTTAAAGGCTACCATGTGGCCACTTGCTATATAGCAAAGGCATGAGAATTATGAAACCTTGAAAATTTGACATTCATTTCTAACTGGGCACCCTGAGACATGAACTTGTTCTAGATGACTAATGAATAAATGATCACCATGTTGTGATGAGGCTAATATTTTATAATTCCGTATATTTAAAAGTGGTGGCTTTCTCAATGGGCTTGGTTTAATAGTTGGAGAATTTTGCTGAAGCAGTAACTAGATTTACAGAGAATAGGAATGATTTTCAGAATAAGTTGCTCCTGCATCTGTTGTGCCTGCAGCAATGTAAGTATAATGGACTTGTGTTTGGCATCAATGACCACTGCCGGGTGCCAAGTCCAGCCACACACACCTGCATCTCAGCACTTAGTGGCACTATCTTTTTCAAATATTTGGCACAATAAATCTATGGAAAGCAAAAATGGTAACTGTTTCAGGCAATATTTGATGTCTGAATTGGGAACATAGGAAGGTTCAAAAGACTTGTTGAAAATGAAAAGTGTTTAGTGATTCAAATGAGAAGCTCAATTACTTTTCAATACCTAGACGTTTTCAGGATGAATTTTTGCAGTTTGCTTTAGATTTGAAATAGCATATTCGGTTCTTCATTGATAAAAGCTTAAATCATATCAAGATGAGAGAATGGAATATGTACTATTTTTTAAGTTCAAACTTTATGTTGCTTTCTCAGAGAGGACTAAATTTTGTTGTGACTAGTGATATTAGAGAATTCCTTCAAAGTTTCCACTTTTTTTTTTTCAAAAGAGGGGCTTTCCTACTTCCATGTAAGCAATCTAATCACAAATTATGATTGGAAAACCAAAAATACCAAATAAAATCCATGGGAAATTGGTTAAATGGTACTAATATGAATGTGTATGAGGTCTGAAATTCAGTTTGCTATTCCAACTACTATATTCTCAGACTATAACCATTTTACATCATTGTATTTTTCCTTAGATGCACTTGGTTGCAAGAAGAACACTAATCCTATTAAAAAGACTTTCACTTGTACTTACCGGTTAAGGAAATTAAGAAAATAATTCCTAGTGTCTCTTACTCATAGCTCAGCTTTGCTGATGTCATCAGCAAAATCTTTAAAATAGTAATTCAAACCAACTATTTCAAACCACCAAGATATCTTGGTTTTATTATTTTCTAATTATTGATGTTGCAAGTGAAAGACAATTGCAAAGATGACTCTTATGCTTAGCTAGAATACAATATTTCCCAAGAGCTTTGATAGATTCTAGTGATTCATTGGAACTAAGTGATAGCTTCTATATAATGAAAAGGAAAAAACAACCAATACTGATAAAAATTCCAACATAAATTGGCAGTAAGCACTTCCAAAGACCAGCTGAAAAACATTAATAAGATGACTGAAATAGTTTGAACTTCCCCAGTCTCTAACGCAACTCTTCCCACACTTTTCAAGCATCACCCTGATAAGTACTGCTGTCAAACCAATTTTCTTGCTCTTACAAAATATTAAGCATGATCTTCCATAGAAGGAGCATTCTGCTTTGGAATCTCAGAAAGCATTTCACTTAGAAATGACTAGAAAAAAATATTTGTTCATATGCTCCTATGTTCTTGCTTCCCTCATGATGCTCAGCAAAGGAATACCTTGATTAAAATAATACATCTCCAAATGACTCTTTATAATTAAATGAAGTTAAAAGGCTGAGGTAAACCCTTTAATGATCCCAACAAATCACATGAGAAATTTTTCCTTCTTTGGTATTCTGGATTCCCCAGTTCCCGAAGATATTAACCATTATTAATGCTTAATATGCAAAAGAAAATAACTACTATAAATATACAATTTACAAACGTGTAACGTTCTATAGATTTTTGAAAGCCTGTCTGCAAACATTGGGCAGTTTTTTCTGTGCAATTATACTACTATCCTCATTTTATAGAAAAGAGGTAGATTGTCAAAGTAGAAAAAATATGCATTTTGTGGTCAATCAGGCCAGAATGGTTATCTCAGATTTATTGTTCAAGAATTGGATAACTTTAGGCAAGTCGTTTGATCCTTATGAGACTCTCCATCTGCAAAACAGAATGTTATATGATACAGTTATGAAAGTGATGATAATAATAACTACATTAATTGCATGACTCCTTTGTGCCAGTCACCATTCCTAGATGCCTTGTCTATTTGGGATATATTAGTTAAGAGAATAACATTTGGACTCAGATCTAAGTTCAATTCCTAATTCTACAACCTGCTAGCCTTGTACTATTGGGAAAATTACTTAACTTTTCTGAGTTGCAGTTTCCTCAGCAACAACATGCAAACACAAATGCTTATCTTACAGAGTAGTTGTTTCAACGATCAAGTGAGAGATATTAAACATTTAAGTCCCATGAGGGAAGATAGTGGTCAGGTAGGTGGTAACTGAACCCACTTGCTCATGTATCCATCTGGCACTCCTAGGTGATCTTTTGAAGAACAGAGTGAACAGCCAATGGAATCCCAGCTTATATGAAGTTTGGAAGCCAAAGATAGCAGAGGACATCTAAAAACAGATGGTAAGGAGATTGTGTAGGCTGATGGGAAGATCTCTGGTACATGCGCCAGGAATGCAGCTGCTCTGGTGCTCAGGTCTGGCACCAGGGGCCATGGCTGTTGCAGGAGCTTTGGAGAAGAGCCAGATCAGTGATTGTAACTTCAAAATTCCCACTCCTCTCAGAGCAGGGAAGCCAGTCCCCTGCCAGGAGAGACCAGGATGCTTGAAGTCTCTGCATGGAGGCAGAGAGAGACACAGTGAGATTTTTGTGGGAAGATGGTGGAGGAGTGAATGGAAGTCACACTCACCTCTTCCCAGGGCCAATCTAGAATTACAACTCAATTGTGGAGAAACCACCCAGAACAAATAACTGAGCAATAGCTGGAGAGAAGACATTTAACTTTGGACAGACAGAAGAACAAGCTTTGGAACAACCTGCATGGTAAGGAGTGTGGGGGAGACTTGAGAGTGCTGGCTGGATGCCCACAGGTGGCAGCACTGGAGGGGTAATTAAGCAACTGGTTGGATCCCCCCTGAGAAGAGTGGGGTCTAAACCCTAAGCTAGGGTTCTCAGCCTAGAGCACCAGCACCGAAAAGGTACACAGATAACAATCAGCTGTGAAAAGTGTCAGGGCTGCAGAGACAGAAGACTGAAGGTGCAAAAGCCATTTATAGGGCCAAAACACAAATTTTCATTGGCACCCACTTACCCTGGGCTCTGGCAATGGCAGGGGCAGAGTGGGCTGGTGACGCCTGAGGAGAGACTAAGAACTGAAGCTTGGGGGAGAGAACTGAGAGATTAGATGCAGGGATCCTGGTGCTGAGTCATCTTCCAGACAGTAACAGACTTTATGCTCAGGCAGACCACTTCCCTCTGAGTGGCAGTAGCCTGAGAGAAAACAGTAGCTCCGACCCCAGGAGTGTCTCTGCCCTGGCACTGTGATGCTTAAGCCTAAATGCTGAGTGCAGAGTGATCATATTAACAACCAAAGGAGATAGCCAGAGGCAGTAGATCCCTGGCAAAGGGAGGGGCAGAGTGGACTAGAGAGACGGGAGGAAAAACTAGAGATTGAGTCCTTGGGGAGAGAACTGAGAGGGTAGCCACCAGGATTCGGGTGCTGAGCCAACCCCCATAAGGCAGTAATCATCAAGCTCTGGCAGACCACTCCCCTCCAAGCAGCAGCAGCCTGAGGGGAAACAATAGCCCCCACCTCAAGAGGGATTTGGCCCCATCCTATGATGCTTTTACCTGACTGCTGAGTGCAGAACGACTAGATTAACAACTAAAGCAGACAGCCAGGGACAGCAGATTACTGGAAGTATTGAACAGGCTGCCTAAGGTTAGACGGGGTCAACATCTGACATAATCAGAGGCAGATTCAGAAAGAAAAACCAGAGGTAAATTCAAGAGGCTACTGAGATGAAAGCCACTGTGGCCTTCTTTATGATTTGTGATATTTTCTTTCCTGTATAGCTCTTTAACATTCATTACTTATCCAGCAAGTTTGTACATATTATGTCACTAGATTTTATACTATAGTGTATTTCAGTTCACATATTCTGCCCCTCCCTCCTCTTAGCCCATTTTACCTTCCTCTTTCTTTGCATTATTTTCATTTAATTTTTGTATTCTCTCTAGCTACACCTTATTTCCATCCCACACTCTTACTATTTCTCCCCTGTCTAGACAAAAAAAAAACAAAACAAAACAAAACAAAACAAAAAACAACAACAACAACAACCAATTTTCTTGTCAAGGGTCATTTCACATCATTTGCCCTGCTCTTAAAATACCCATGTTCTTTCTTCACCTCTAACAATGTTTGCTAGTTGATTGTGGGTAGAGTAGTTGTTGTTGCATTATTTTTTCAATTTTATCTCTAGAGCTTCACTAATTCTGTATTTCAAATATCAAATTTTACTAGTCCCCTCACTTACTCTTTTTTATCTCAAATTTTAATTTTGCTTTCTTAGCCTGTTTCTTCTTTTTCTTTTTTGTCTTTCTTCTATTTCTTTTTCATCATGTGCTCTTATTTTTCTTTGTTCTCCTTTTTTTCTTGTTTCTTTTTCATTGAATCCTAAATCTCCCTTCCTTAGCCTAGTTTTTGTTCATCACTCTTAGTATTCCCTCTCTATCATTTCAAAATCATTTTTTCATTCCTTTTAACATCTTTTAGACTTTTCTTTGTTTCTTTTTTCCTCTTATTCCAATACCACCCATATTAATTTTATTTTATTATTTTCTAAGCAATTTTTCAGCTATATTAATTTTAGCGAGTTTGTTGTTGATAGTACTGTGGTGGATATTTCTCTCCAATTTGGCTTCTAGAACTTTGTTAATTATATACTACTTTTCCTTCTCTCTCTCACTTTATTTTATTTATGTTATTTTCATTCCTGTTTAAACCTAATATTATACAGTTTTCATCTCATATTCTGTTCCACATTCTTCATTCCCTTTTTTATTCAAGAGGAAAAATTTGCCTTCTCTCCTTCCATTGTTCCAACTCTTAACTCTTATTAGTGCTCCTCCTTCTACCCTCTCAAAATCATTTTTCTTTCAGTAGGCCATCTTGTATCCACTCTCTTTTTAATAATAGTCTTAATCTCATCACACCCTTATTAACATTGGTTAATTTGCTTTTGGTAGTGTGATTATGGGAGGAGTTATATTTGTGGGTGTGGGTGTTTCCTGGGCTTTGTGGTTTTGTTGTGGCAGCACCTGCACAACAGCACAGAAGATGTGGTGGGTGCAGTGATGCTCAGTCAACCAGCTGGTGGGAAGGAACCGCCAAAGAATGACCCAGCAACAAGCGAAACCCAATTACCTCTAGAGAACCAGCACAAAAGCATAAAGGGAATCACAGGAGCATCAAGTTCACGTGATGAAGGAGAATTCACCACTGAATCTCACAAGCTTTCTGCCATAGAAGTTCACACCACAAAGTCAGAAAGCCAAAACAGATCAATTTATGAAGCAGAAGCAAAAAAGAAGGGTCCCACAAAGAATGGAAAGACAAAGAATCAACCCCTAAACAAAAGGAAAGGAGAAATCCTCATAAAGAATACTAATTGAAATAGAGGCAAATCAACTGTCAGATATTGATTTCAAAACAATGGTTATAAGGAAGCAGAATGGCTCAGTGAAAATTACCAAAAACTACGTGGAAACTATGAGAAGCATAGAGCAAACTATATCAGCATAAAAAAGGACATAGAAACAGTCAACAAGAGCCAAAAGAAAATGAGGAATACAATCCCTGCATTAATGAACACAATAGAAGGAATAAAAAGCAGGCCTGATGAAGCAGAGGGCCAAATCAGTGAGCTGGAAGACAAGGTAGAAAAAAACTCCAAGGAAAAGCAAGAAGAGGAAAAAAGACTAAAAGAGAATGAAGAGGGGTTAAGGGAAATGAAGGACAACATGAAATGGAATAGTATCCATATAATAGGGATACCAGAAGGAGAAGAGAAGCAAGGAATAGAAAACCTGTTTGAAAAGATAATGATGGAAAATGTCCTTAATTTCATAAGAGAAAAAGTCACAGAAGTTTAGGAAGCATAGAGGGTCCCAATCAAGAGGAACCCAAAGAGGCCCACTGCAAGGTACCTCATCATTAAAATGACAAACTGAATAGAGAAACAGAGAATCTTAAAGGCAGCAATGGAGAAACAGGAAATAACATAAAAGGGAGCCCCTATAAGGCTAGCAGCTGACTTTTCAACAGAAATATCACAAGCCAGAAGGAAATGGCAAAAAAATATATTCCAAGTAATGAAAAGGAAGGGCCTACAACCAAGACTACTCTATCCAGCAAGGTTCTCAATTAAAATGGAAGGTAAAATAAGGAGCTTCCAGGCCAAAAGAAGGCTAAAAGAATACATTTCCACCAAACCAGCACTGCAAGTTATGCTAAAGAGACTGCTTAAAAAAGAGGAAGGAAAACAGTGAAGGAGAAAGGAACAAAGGTACAAAGGGAGTAAGGTGCAATGAAGGAGTACCTATCAGTAATAACTTTACATGTAAATGGATTAAATGTTCCAGTCAAAAGACATAGGGTATCTGAATAGATAAGAAAACAGGACTTGAACAGATGATGCCTACAAGAGACCCAACTCAGGACTAAAGACCCGTACAAACTGAATTTGAAGGTTTGGGAAAAAATATCCCAAGAAATTAAAAAAAAAAGAAGCCTGGGAAGCAATACTTATATCCAACAAAATAAACGTCAAAACAAAGGCCATTAAATGAGACCCAGAATGACAGTTCATAAAACTCAAGGAAAGAATCCATCAACAAGACATAAATATTATAAATATATATTCACCTAACATAGGAGGAACCAAATATATAAGCAACATCTTGGAGTACTTCAAGAAAGATATAGACAGCAACACAATTACACTAGGGGATTTTAACACCCTACTGTTAACAATGGATAGACCTTTCAAACTAAATATCAAGAAGGATAATGCAGTATTGAAGAATGCCCTGGATCAAATGGACTTAACTGATACACATAGAAGCTTTCATCCCAAAGAATCAAAGTACACTTTTCAAATGTACATGGAACATTTTCAAAGATAGAACACATGATAGAAAACAAAACAAGTCTCAACAAATTGAAGGAAATTGAAATGATATCAAGCATTTTCTCTGACCACAGGGGACTGAAACTAGAAGCCAAATTCAAGGAAAAAATTAAAACCCCTCAAATTCAGGGAGATTGAACAGCATGCTATTAAACAATGAGTGGGTTAAGAATGCAATCAAGGAAGAAATCAAAAAGTTTCTGGAAACAAATGAAAATGAACTCACAACAACCCAAAACTTATGGGACACAGCAAAGGCAGTCCTCAGGGGGAAGTTCATAGCGATACAGGCCTACCTAAAAAAGATAGAAACATTTCAAACAAACAACCTAACCCTACACCTACAAGAACTGGAGGAAGAACAACAAACAAAGCCCAAAGCAAGTAGAAGACAGGAAATAACCAAAATGAGAGCAAATTAAATGACATAGAGACTAAAAAAAATTCTAAAGTTCAATAAAATCAGGAGCTGGTTCTTTGAAAAGATAAACAAAATTGAGAAGCCTTTAAGCAGACTATCAAGAAAAAAGAGAGAGGACCCAAATAAACATAATCAGAAATGAAAGAGAAGAGATTACAACTGATACCACAGAAATATAAAGGATTGAAAGAAATTACTATGAAAAAATATAGGCCAGGAAATTTGAAAACCTGGGTGAAATAGACAAATTTCTAGAAAAACATAATCTTCCCAAACTGAATGAAGAAGCAGAAAGCCTGAGCAGACTGCTAAAAGCTATTAAAATTTAAGCAGTGATCAAAAAACTCTAGGCATACAAAATCCTGAACCAGATGGTTTCACACATAAAATTTACAAAACATGTAAGGAAGAGCCAACCCTTATACTTTTCAGACTATTCCGGAAAATCCAAGAAGAGGTAAGATTCCCAAACTCTTTATGAGGCCAGCATCATCTTAATCCCCAAACCAGACAAAGACACAATAAAGAAAGGAAAGTACAGGCCAATATCACTGATGGACATAGATGCTAAAATCCTCAACAAAGTGCTGGGAAACTGCATCCAGCAATGCATCAAAAAGATCATATGTCATGGTGAAGTGGGATTCACCCCAGGAATGCACGGATGGTACAATATTCATGAATCAATAAATATAATATATCACATAAGCAAAAGAAAAGTAAAAAATCACATGATCACAACAATAGATGCAGAAAAAGCATTTGTTAAGGAAAAGCACCCATTTATGATAAAAATACTCACCAAAGTTGGAGTAGACAGAGCATACCTCAACATAATAAAGGCCATATATGAAACACCTATAGCTAACATCATGAGCAATGGACAAAAACTAAAAGCTTTCCTATTAAGATCAGGAACAAGACAAGGATGTCTGCTTTCACCAATTCTATTCAACGTGGTACTGGAAGTCCTTGCCACAGCAATCAGTCAGTAAGAAGAAATAAAGTCATACAAACTGGAAAAGGGGAAGCAAAACTCATTGTTTGTAGATGACATGATAGTGTACATAGAAAACTCAACAGATTCAATCAAACAAATACATGACTTAATAAGTGAATTTGGCAAGCAGTGGGATACAAAGTCAATATTTAGAAATCAAAGGCATTTTTGTTCACCAGCAATGAAATATCAGAAACAGAAATTAGGAAAAAAATCCCATTTGATACATCAACAAGAAAAATAAAGTACCTAGGAATAAACATAACCAAGTAGGTAAAAGACCTGTGCTCAGAAATCTACACAACACTGAAGAAAGAAATTAAGGAAGACACAAATAAATGGAAGCATATCCCATTCATAGATTGGAAAAATTAACATCATCAAAATGTCCATATTACCCAAGCTAATTTACAGATTCAATGCAATCCCTACTAAAACACCAATAACATGTTTCACAGATATAGAATAAACATTTCACAAATTTATATGAAAGTATAGATGACTGCAAATACCACAAAGATTTTGAGAAAGAAGAACAAAGTAGGAGGGATCACCATACCTGACATCAAAGTATATTATAATGCCACAGTAATAAAAAACAGTCTGGTACTGACATAAGAACAAACATGTAGAACAATGGAACAGAATAGAGAGCCCAGAAATAAACACAAGTCTCTATGGCCAATTAATATTTTACAAAGGGAACAGAAGCATAAAATGGAGTAAAAATAGCCTCTTGATAAAAATGGTGTTGGGACATCTGGACAGGTATATGCAACAAAAAATGAGACTTGACCACCAATTTACACCATATACAAAACTCAACTCAAGATGAATACAAAGCTTAAATTTAGGTCATGATATCATAAAAGTCCTACAGGAAGACATAGGCAGGGAAATCTCACATATTCCATGCAACAATATTTACTGATATGCCCCCCTAGAGCAAGGAACATAAAGGAAAAAATGTACAAATGGGACTTCATTAAAATAAAAAACTTTTGCACATTTAAAGATAACATTAGCAAAATGAAAATGGAACCAAGTGTACAGGAAATTGTAAATTTGCCAATGTTATCTCTGACAAGGGTTTTTTTCTCCAAAATGTATAGAGAACTCACATGATGCCACACCAATGATACAAACATGCAATTAAAAAATGGGCAAAGACACTGTAATCAAAACAGCCTGGTACTGGTGTAAAAACAGACACATAGAACAATGGAACAGATTAGAGAGCCTGGAAATAAACCAAAGTCTCTATGGTCAATTAATATTTGATGAAGGGGACAGAAGTATAAAATGGAGTAAAAATAACCTCTTCAACAAATGGTGTTGGGAGACCTGGGCAGCTACATGCAAAAAAAAAAAAAAAAATGATATTCAGTCACCAACTTACAGCATACACAAAAATAAATGCAAGGTGGAGAAAAGACTTAAATATAAGTCGTGACACCATAAAAATCCTAGTGGAGAACATAGGCAAGAAAATCTCAGATATTGCATGGAGCAATATTTTCACCAATATGCCCTGTAGAGCAAGAGACATAAAGGAAATAATAAACAAATGGTATCTCATGAAAATAAAAAGCTTCTGCATGGCTCAAGAAAAGAGCATTAAAATAAAAAGAGAACCAACCATATGGGAAAACATATTTGCCAATGATACCTCAGACAAGGGTTTGATCTCTAAAATATATAAAGAACTCACACGACTCTACTCCAGGAAGACAAAAAATCCAATTAAAAAATTGGCAAAAGACTCAGACAGTTGTCCAAGGAGGACATACAGAGGGCCCAGAGGCATATGAAAAGATGCTCAGCATCACTACCCACTGGAGAGATGCAAATTAAAACCATAATGAGATACCACTTCACACTGGTCAGAATGGCCATCATAAACAAATCAACAAATAAGAAGTGCTCATGATGTTGTGGAGAAAAGGGAACCCTAGTGCACTGCTGGTGGGAATGCAGACTGGTGCAGCCACTGTGGAAAACAGTGTGGAATTTCCTCAGAAAACTTAAAAATGGAACTGCCTTTTGACATGAAATTCCACTGCTGCCATTATACCCTAAGAATCCTGAAACACTAATTCAAAAGAACCTATGCACCCCAATGTTCATGGCAGCACAACATACAATAGCCAACTGTTGGAAGCAACCTAAGTGCCCGTCAGTATATGAATGGATCAAAAAATGTGGTACATTTACAGTATGGAATACTAAGCAGCAGAAAGAAAGAAGGAGCTCCTACCCCTTGCAACAGCATGGATGGGACTGGAGAGCATTATGCTAAGTGAAGTAAGCCAGGTGTTGAAGGAAAAGTACCATATGATCTCACACATTTGTGCAACCTAATCAACAAAACAAACATGCAAGGGCAATATAACTAGAATCATTGTAATAAGGAACAAAATGACAGTAACCAGTGGGGATGTGGGAGGGGTATTCTGATTTTGTCTTTGATCTCATTGATAACCCATTCATTGTTTAATGTCACTGATGTAGCTTTCATGTCTGTTCATGGTTTTCAGTGTTCTTGTTGTGGTTTATTTCTAGTTTCATAGTATTGTGGTCACAAAAGGTGGTTTTTTGGGAACTGCCCTGCCTGATTTCAGAAGCTGTAATTTCCCATAGCTCAGGCTGAGTAAAGGGCCTTGGGACCATAAGCCCCTTAGGAGACAGCTTATCTTCTTTGTAGGGGCACCACCTCTGCCCACTTTCTCTTCACCCTGCTTGGCCCTGGGTGGATGAATGGTTAGCCATTGATGGGTAAGATTCCTCAAAAGAGGGATGACCTAAGACAGGCATGGTCACAAAGGGGCTCTTAGGGAAGGACTTGGGGGGCTATAAAAGGGGAGTGATGGACACTTGCCCCTCGGCTTTGACAGAGCCTGAGTCCTCATTCTGTTGGCAAGAAGTCTCCTAATCTCTTGGCTGCCTTATTTCCCCTGCCAGACTTAAGCCTGAAAAAATGCCTTAAGCCTGAAACAATGCTGGAGGTGGGTGTGGCCCTGTGCTAGAAAGGGTGGGTTCCCTAGGGTGATCAGGCTTAAGAGAGAATGCATAAAATCCCATGAAACCTAGTTTGCTAATACCCTCAATTTAAATGATAAAGGTCCAAGCAGGAAATGAGTTTGTTCCCCAAAGTTTTATGGCCCTTTAACTATCTGACTCTTGACTCAGAATAAGCCCTCTGAGTTCTTTGAATGTTATCTATTGTTTAATCATTTCTGCCTGACAATGACTGATGAGCTTTATGTATACACCCTGTATTCCTGTGCAAAATGAATCCAATATAAGCCTGTCAAGGCAAGAGTTGAGGTGGATCTCCCCTTGAGAGGGAAGCCACGCTGTCCCTTTTCCTCCAAAGGACTTGGTAGTCCATGTGAATTTGTTGCGTCTCATCCATAACACCGCAGACCCCACGAGACATGATCTGCATCAGTGGTTGATATGATTTCAGTCTTCTTAAACTTATTGAAAATTGTTTTGTGTCCTAGCATGTGTTCTGTGCTAGATAATGTTCCCTACGCACTTGAAAAGTTTGTATATTCTGCTGCTTTGGGGTCAAATACTCTGAGGATGTCAATTAAATCCATTTGATCTTGTGTGTCTTTTAAGGTCACTGTCTCCTTGTTGATTTTCTGCCTGGAAGATGTATCCATTGAAGTCAATAGGGTGTTAAAATCCCCAGTGTGTCTGTATTTCTGTCAATCTCTCCTTTTATGTCCATCAAGACTTGCTTTACATATTTAGGTGCGCCTATGTTGGGTGCATAAATGTTTACTAGGGTTATATCTTCTTGTTAGATTGTTCCTTTACCGTTATGTAGTGTCTTTCTTTGTCTCTTACTATAACCTTGGTTTTAAAGTCTGTTTTTTCAAATATAAGTCCGCTACCACTTTTTTCTTTTCCATTTGCATCAATATCTTTTTCCTACCCTTTACTTTTAGTCTGTGAGATTCTTTTGATCTGAGGTGGGTCTGTTGAGGCAGCATATATATGGGTCTCGGTTTTCTTATTCATTCAGCTACCCTCTGACTTTTGATGGGAGCATTGAAGCCATTTACATTTAAGGTGATTATTGATAGATATCTATGTAGTGCGTTTTATTGTTAGACTGTTTTCATCTGTTTTTTTTTTTCCTTTCTCTTTTTTTCCTTAAATCAAACTCTTCAACAATTGTTGCGGTATTGGTTTGGTGTTAACAAACTCTTTTAGCTTTTTTGCGTTTGGGAAGTTCCTTATTTCTCCTTTAATTTTTAAGTGATAGTCATGCTGGTAAATTAGCCTTGGTTGTAGGTCCTTACTTTTCATCACCTTGAAAATTTCACATGACTCCCTTCTGGCCTGGAATATTCCTGGCCATATTGAGTGAGCAGTTGACAGTCTAATTAGTGCTCCCTTGTAGGTAACTACCTGCTTTTCTCTTATTGCTATTAGGATTCTCTCTTTATCTTTAAGCCCTCTCATTTTAAGTGTATGTTTCTTGGTGTAGGCCTCTTTGGGTTCAATTTTTTTGGGATTCTCTGAGTTTCCTGGAATTGTGCAACTTTTTCCTTCACCAAGTTAGGGAAGTTTTCAGTTATTAATTCTTCACATATGTTCTTGATCCCTTGCTCACTCTCTTCTCCTCCTGGTATTGCCATGATGTGCATATGTTCTGCTTCATGTTGTCCAAGATATTTCTTAAACTCTTCTCATTTAAAAAATATTTTTGATGCTCTGCCTGATTTTTTTTCTACCTTTGCTTTCAAAACATGAATTTGATACTCTTTTTCATCTAACCTACTGTTTATTCTTTCACGTGTATTATTTATCACAGATTTTGCATTCTTTATTTCTGAATTATCCCTTTTTTCTATATATTTTTCATGCTGTTGATTATCCTTATAATCATTACTCTAAACTCTCTATGTGATAAATTAATTATTTCCATTTCATCTAGTTCTGGAAAATTCTCTTGTTCTTTCATTTGGGATCTATTTCTTTGTGTTCTCATTTTGGCTCCTTCTTTGTATTTCTTGCCTTAGATGTTAAACTAATTAGCCATTAATCTGATCGGTTGTTAATCTGATCAGTCTGTAATCAACAGTCAGGCTTAAGCACCACAGTGTAGGGTAGAGTAATTCCTGGGAGGTGGAGCAATTGCTTCCCCTCAGGTTGATTCCATTTGGAGAGGAGTGCTCTGCCTTGGAGACATGTCTCCTGCAGTATGAGGGTTGACACAGTGCATGGATTCTGGTGGCTGTTCCCTCAGTTCTTTCTCCAGAGCCACCAACTCCAGACTTTCCTCAAGCATCTCTAGTTGACTCTACCTTCTCTTTGCCAGCATCTATTTCAGTGGCTGAAAATGAAATTTTGTGCTTTGGCCCTTTAAAAGGCTGTCTGCATCTCTAGCTGTCTCTCCATGGCCAACAGAGCCCCTGCTTATTTTCACAGCTGGATGTTATTTGGGATCCTTTCTGACTCTGGTGTTATAGGCTGGGAGCCCAGCTTAGGGTTTAGATCCCACGGTTTACAGAGGGATCTCCCCCAGCTGCTGAAATATCCCCCCAGCACTTCAGCTGCCACCAGAGGGAGCCAAGCTATACCCTTCTTGCATCTCCTCCACATTCTCTACCAGTCACGTTATGCTGAAGTCTTTTCTTCTGTCTGTCTGTGGTTGTAGGGCTTCTATCCTGCTTCTGCTCATTGGTTATTCAAGATGACTTCTCTACAATTTAGCTATCATTCTAGATTTGTTCTGGGAGGAGGTTAGTGTAGCTTTCACTTACTCCTCTGCCATCTTGTATCTCTCAGGTTAGTATTTTTTGATTTGTGTTTTCATACTTCAGAATCCAGTAGAGCTGTTTAGTTGTACAATGGGTCAGAGAACATAAATGTTTTATTTTACTATGGAGCTCTCCAATTATTATTGATATTCAGTTATGGCTGTGTAATGCTGTAACAGGGTGCAGCTAAGGGGGGGGTGACAAATAGGGATTTGTAATGGGGTCCAGAACTTGGTGTCCAGGAAATATGCCCTCACTCTCACAAGTCTGAGCTGGGGGATGGGACACATGGAGTGGGGCCATTGAGAGTTATTTTGAATCGCAATGGTTTTGCAGATAACCTCTAGAACAATCATTTACCATATCTACAACTTTTAACTGGTTTCATAGTTATGTTAAACAGCTGTGGCTATGCTTTGAGTGGGGGGATGGGAGTGACTTCACACCTTAATGTAACTGGGAGGCAACTCCCCCTGGTTACAGAGCCTGTGTAAGAGCTTGGAGATGATTGGCTCCACACCACAGGGCCACACCTGCCTGGTCTTACTATGTCAGCCCAGTAAAGCTGGAAAAATACAGGAACGCTGGCAGCTGTGGCCAATTGTGGGAGGAGTCTGAAATGGTGTGCCAGAGGAAGATGGATGCTGGGATTGAAACCCAGGTGCAGCAGCCATGCAGGGTCCTTTTGGGACCAAGTGGCTTGGGCAGAGAAGAACCATGGACTTCTATTTCTTTTCCTGAGTTATGATAGCGTGGACTGGGCAGAGGGGGAAGGAAAGACTGTGCATTTGTGGGTATTCTAAAGGACTTTGGTATCTCAATGAAGACATTAAGTCATTACTCTTAAGTTTGTATAACTCTTTAAATAAATAATCCCTTTCCTTTTCACCAATCTCTGGCATTTAGAGACATCTTTCCCTAGTGGTGGGCAAGGAGAACCTAGTACAGGGTGAGGGACCCCGGGAGCAGAAAGGGGGGGTCCATTTGGTAATATTATATTGTTCACCCCCCTGGGTCTTTTCTGTAATAATATGAATTATGATGGTGTGTGGTAGAATGATGAGTTTCCAGATCCATTTTACCTGAGAAGAGTATGGTTTAAAAAAGATACACCAACAGGTATTAACTAATTATGCTGAAAAATGAAGAGAATTATAATAAATGTGCACCAATCTAATAAATATGTCGATGATAGAGAAAGTAAAATTGCAGGCAGATAATTTAGAGGGATAGAATGTTTAATGCTATTGGTTGAAGAGTAGTGTCATAAGTCTTATGCACTGAAGAAAGCATGGGGACTTTGAAGTAAATGGGATCTGGATTTGAATCCTGGCTTTTTACACTTTTCTAGCTGTGTGAATTTGACAATGTACGGGGTCTGGCAGCAGTAAGGCCTGCTTGAGTGTGGTTCATAGGGTAATAGTGTGAGTGTAATAATTTATAGTTTTAATTTGAACATTTCATTTAAAATGTCATGGGGTGCTTGAGTGTGGTATTGTTATGTTATAGAATTATATGCCTATGATTTTGTAATGAAATATGTTGTAATGAAAAAGGGGTGCTATTTGTATCAGATCCTGTATATAACTTCTGTTGGTCCATCTGTAAAGTGGCAGGAGTAATCTTTGTCATGGAAGGTTGTTATTAGATTAATGGTTGATGAATACATTGTGACTCATTCATAGAGGATTCTCACTACAAAGGTAGCTATTAATTCTGTTAGTTGACTGTTGGGGCAAAATTTCCAAATGGTTGAGCACTTTCCATAAATGATAGCTATGATTTTCTTGTCATGAAAAGCACAATCTTCAGGTTGGATAGCATCAAAATTTAAGTTAACTAATGAGATAATGCCAATTGGACACAATTGTTTTCATTCCTTGCTATCTTGTGTTAGAAAATGGGTATGGAAAAAATGCAGTATCATAATAGAGCTTTAGAGGGATAGACTTACAATTATTTTCAAAGGGAATGCAGTATTCTAAAAAGTACTTAGTGTTTGCATTCTAATTAGGTGACCTTGAATTCACCACTTAGAAGCTTAATAAATTGTTAAAATGCTTTAAGTCTCAAATATCTCACTTGAAAAGTAGGAGTGAACACTTGTCAGAAATAAAGCAATATAAGAATGCACTCAGTACAATACGTCACACATAGTAGACTCATCATAACTATTGATCTCTACCTTCCCATCCCAATATCATCATATTTCTTCAAAACTACACTCTATGCCAAAGAACTATGTTTTAAATTTAAGTTATTTTAATGTGCCTTGAAGATTGGAATATTTATGACCAAGAGAACGTCCTGAGACTAGAGTAGTAGATCTACCTAAGGGTTCAGAAAAAACATCAACATTGCTAACAGAGGGAAATAATATTGCTTCTTATATTTAAAGGATAGAAAACTCCATCAAATTATAGTCCCTTTTTTACAAGATAGAATATGCAAGAAGAAAATAAAGTGGTAACATTAAAAAACTGCTCTCCAGATTTCAAGTAGAATGTTAGTTGAAAATTAGGTGAACATTAATGGTTAGAATAAGAGGCTCAAAAATGAAGAAGTTGAAGTAATGTGGTATACTAAGATAATTTGAGGAACTGATATTAATTTTCATGGCAAGCAAAGAAAAAGACTTTTTATAGAAGCAGAACTTCTAGAAAAGCAGGGTATCAAACTCAGGGCCACAGGAGGAATGTATTAGGCACAGGAGCTTTCCATTACTGTCCTTATGCTCTTACTACAGGATCAAAACTGAAAGTTTCTGGTTTTGCATGTAAAGAACTTGGACATCACCACTCAATCTTAACAAGTAAAAAGCTGAATAGACTAAAAAGTCAAATCTTCCTGGATCTGTAAGAAATGGGAGGACACAAGGCAAACTGTTGCCTCTAAGGTTAGAGAGAGACAGGCAAATAAATGGAGTAACAGCTTACCAGAGCACAGGTTGTTGAGTATAAACTGTCTTTCTGAGGCATAAACTGGGCCAAGATAGAAAAACCTGACCTGTAGTTGATGAATACTGTAGGCTTACTATGGTCAACTCAGATAGTAAAAAAAACCTCCATTTTGAGTTTATTCTGGTGTAAGTGGGTGGCCTAGTTTCATTTTTTTGCATATACTAGTGAAGTACTCCCAAAAGCATTTATTGAAGAGGCTATTTTTACTCCACTGTATGCTTGTGCCCCTTTTGTCAAATATTAATTGACCATAGAGATATAGGTTTATTGACCATAGAGATATGGGCTCTCTAATTTGTTCCATTGATCTCTGTGTCTGTTCTTATGCCAATACTATGCTGTTTTGATTACAGGTGCCTTGTATAGCTTGATATCAGGTATTGTGATCCCTCCAACATTGTTCTTCTTTCTCAAGTTGGCTGAGGTTATTCAGGATTTTTTTTGTTCCATATAAATTTTTGGAGTATTTATCCTAGGTCAGTGCAATATGGCCTTGACATTTTAATAGGAATTTCATTCTATAGATTTCAATCTATAGATTGCTTTGGATAGTATGGGCATTTTAATGATGTTAATTATTCCAATCCATAAATACAGTATATGCTTCCATTTATTTATATCTTTCTCAATTTCTGTTTTCAGTGTTATATAGTTTTCCAATAATAGGTCTTTTACCTTCTTGGATAATTTATTCCTAGGTATTTTATTTTCCTTGTTGCTACAGTAAATGGATTTTTTCCCTAAATTTTCTTTCTGATGGTCCATTTTTGGTGTACATAAATGCCATCAATTTCTGAATACTGTCTTTTATCCCACTACTTTGCAAATCTCCCTTATTACATTGAGAAGTTTTTTGGTGCAGACTATAGGGTATTCTAAGTACACCAATATGTCATCTGTAAATGACAGTAGCAATATTTTTGCTAATATCTCCTAGGGCAAGGAAAATAAAGGGGAAAAAAGCAAATGGGACTACACCAGATTAAAATCTTCTGCACAGCTAAAGAAACCATCATCAAAATAAAAAGGGAACTGACTATATGGGAGAACATATTTGTCAATGATACATCAGATGAGTCTTTAATCTCCCAAATATACAAGGTCAGGCAGAAGTAACACCTGCTTGAGTGTAGTTGGTAGGGTAACAATATGTGTGGAATAATTTACAGCTTTAATTTTAACATTTCACTTAAAATGTCATATGGTGTGCTTGAGTGTGATATTGTGATGTTACAGAATTACATGTTTATGATTTTGTAATACAATATTTTGTAATAAAAAAGGCATGCTATTCTTGCTGGACCCTGTATAAAGAACTCATGTGACTCAACACCAGGAATACAAACAATCCATTTTTTAAAATGGGAAAAGCCCTGGCTGGTGTAGCTCAGTGGATTGAGCATGAGCCTGTGAACCAAAGGATTGTGGTTCAATTCCCAGGCAGGACACATGTCTGGGTTGCAGGCCAGTTTCTGGCAAGGGACGCACAAGGGGCAACCATACATTGATATTTCTCTCCCTCTCTCCCTCTCTCCTTCCCTTCCCCTCTAAAGATAAATAAATAAAATGTTTAAAAATAATGGGAAAAAGACCCGAGTAGATATTTTTCCAAGAATGATGTACAGAAGGCCCATAGACATATGAAAACATGCTCAACATCACTAGCCATCAGAGAGATACAGATTAAAACCAAAATGAGATATCACCTCCCACCTGTCAGAAGTTATCATCAGTGAATTAACAAACAACATGTGCTGGTGAGGACGTGGAGGAAAGCGAACCCTAGTGCATGTTTGGTGGGAATGCAGACTGGTGCAGCCACTGTGGAAAATGTTATGGAATTCTCAAATAAATATTTAAAATGGAACTTCCTTAAGACCCAGCTATTCCACTGCTGGGAATATAACCTAAGAGTCCTGAAACACCAATTCAAAAGAACTACACACCCCTATGTTCATAGGAGCACTATTTACAATAGCTACATGCTGGAAACTGTTTAAATGTCCATCAATAGATGAGGGAATCAGAAAACTGTGATACATTTACACAATGGCATATTATGCAGCAGAAAGAAAGAAGGAGCTCTTACCCTTTGCGACAGCGTGGATGGAACTGGAGAGCATTATGCTAAGTGAAGTAAGCCAGTTGGTGAAAAACAAATACCATATGATCTCACTTATAAGAAGAATTTAATGAACAAAATAAGCTACAGAGGAAAAGAGAGCCAGAAACATAGAAACATGGAACAGACTGACAGTGGCCAGAGGGGATGGGGGGTATAATGGTGGAAAAAAGGGGAAGGGGCTAGTCAAAGAGCGTATATGATTGAATGACCCATGGACATGGGCAACAATGTGGGGATTCACTGTGAGAGAGGGGGTGGGCTGAGTATAGGAGGACAAAGGGGGGAAACTTAGGACAACTCTAATAGAATAATAATAAACTAGAAATATTATTAGAAAGAATTTCAATTCTTTGAAAAGCATCAGTAACTTTTTTGAGGAAAAACAAATCCCTCCACAGTTACTCCATCAGAAGGAGGCCCTCACTTTTTGTAAGTTTTATATCTAGGAGCTAGGCCAGGTTTCCACCATATATATTAGACAAAACTCAACTCATGCTTCTGGAAGTGTGAGGGGAAAATCATTTCAAAATACTCCAGAGAATTCTATTCTTAAAAAGACCAGCCTTCAGGGAAAACTAGTTGACCAGAACCTAACTGGTTGGAATATTATCAGAGCCTAACTGACCTGGGGGAAGAGAAATTCTTTTTTTTAATTTATTTATTTATTATTTTTTTTTATTTTTAATCCTCACCTGAGGATATGTTTATTTTTTTAAATTATATTTTATTGATTATGCTATTACAGTTGTCCCATTTTCCCCCCTTCATTACCCTCCACCCTGCACACCCCTCCCACCCACATTCCCCCCTTTAGTTCATGCCCATGTGTCATAAGTTCTTTAGCTTCTACATTTCCCACACTACTCTTGCCCTCCCCCTGTCTATTTTCTACCTACCATCTA
>PVKU01013149.1:0-30746 GCA_004027475.1 Anoura caudifer | reverse complement strand
AAAGGTACAGAGAATAAGTAGCACAGACGGTGGGTAGAAAATAGACAGGGGGAGGGCAAGAATAGTGTTGGAAAAGTAGAAGCTAAAGAACTTATGACACATGGACATAAACTAAAGGGGGGAATGTGGGTGGGAGGGGTGTGGAGGGGAATGATGGGGAGAAATGGGACAACTGTAATAGTATAATCAATAAAATATATTAAAAAATAAAAAATATACAAAAAATTGTGTTATATGAGAATCCACAGTCTTGAAAATGACATTGCTGTGTTGCTGTTTTTACTGTTTGGGTCTCCCCGCTGGCTTGCATGACTTCTGCATACCTTGTTTTTGCCCTATCTCTTAGTCAACTGAAGTTGAAGTAATTTTAAGAGTACATGGGTGGTATGCTTTAAGTATTTGCATTTCTCAGAGCATCCTCTATTCTTTTCATAAATTAACCACAAACTACGCTACAACATATATCTTAACAGAACTTCTCACCGTCACGATTGACTGAACTTTGTTCCACTGCCTTGGGGCATTTTGTCTGTAACCCTGAAGTCTGAGGTCCGCCAAAATTCTGTTTCTGTGTTAGTGTGTGAACCCAGATGGGATTTCTACCTTTATCTCTGTAGCTGTGTATTTAGTTGTTTTTGACAGGATAGGATTTGACGTAATGTTCTTATCATTGATCTTGCCTGGCACCCTGAGGCCTTTCAATATACCTACAGGGTTTTTGTTTTCCAGCTCCATTAAATCTTTCTGATCCATTTATTCTGGGCTCATTTTCAAGAACATCTGTTACCTATATGCTGACTCTCTGTTCTCTGTCTTCCTACTTATCATTAAAAAAAGAAGAAGAAAGTTCCAGAAAGCACTCCTCCTCTTAGGTCATTTGTATGAGACTTATATATATATTAACTTAAAGCAACTGTAATTTTATGGTCAATATTTTTAAACTGAATGACTGTTTAGCATTTTATTAATGCAAATTGCTGTCTATTGACCAAGCCTCAAAGCATATAAATCTTATCACAGTACTTTCCTCAACACAAAAATAGAAAAAGGCATTGCAACTTACACAGTTTTCCTGATCTGCTTCTGATTTTTCATTTTGTTTAGCGTCAATGGAGGATCGTTATGAACTGAATTGCGCTCCCCACCCTGCGCAACCCATTCATAGGTTGAACACCTAACCCCCAATGTGACTGTATTTGGAGAGAAGGCTTCTAAGGAGACATTTAAAGGTTAAATGAGGTCAAAAAGTTGAGGCTTTAACCAGATAAAAGCAGTGCCCCTATCCCAGGAAAAAGGAACAGGAGAGGTCACTCTCCGCACGGACACAGGGGAAAGGCCGTGCGAGGACCGGGCAGGAGGGGGGCCCTCCGCGGGGCGGGAGAGCGTTGTCACCCAGCACTGAATCAGCAGGCGCTTGTCGCGCTGTGTAAGCCACCCACCAAGTGTGCGGGGTTTCCAGGGCAGCCCGCGCTGACTAACAGAAGAGTGCGTGGCCCCATCGGAGCCCCGTCCTCTGGCCCAGAGCAAGGCCGAAACGCTCCGACAGGGCCTCCCGGGTTCTCAGTGAGGAACCGCCACAGGAGTGTGTTGGAGTTTCCGCGGAGGTACCTAGTGCCACACACCGGCGAGCAGAGAACTATCGCAGGCTCCTTAGTTTCTACCTCCAAGTGCTTCCACAGTCATGTGAACTGTGGAATGGACCGGCTTCACCTACGATCCAGAAAAGGGCGGAGGCAGCTTGAACACTTAAGAAAAGCGTGGAATGGAATAGAATTTCTTTCACCGTATGGCAAAATGACAAATAGGGCCCTGAAAACTGCCACGCCTGATGCCATTCCGGGAGGGAATGGTGGGTCCTAGAGATGATAGTCTCACTGGTATAGTGTTCGGATTTCCAGATCCTTCTGAGGGGACCACTAAATGTTTCTCTTCCTAGCATGATCTTAATGCATTGTGATAAAAGATTCCCCCTCCGCACTGGTTCCCAGTGGGCAGAATTGCTGTGATTTAAATAATCTTGCATCCATTTGTGACCCTTTCTTTCATGCTGACACAGGTAAGATGAATAAAGTCTCTCTCCTCCCCACCCCCAACATTAGGGGTCTTGGTTGCTTTATTACTTAAACACACACACAAATAAACAAACAAAAACACATTAAGGAGTCATTTATTTCTTTTGAAAAGTTTCAACCACTGGCGGTCTGGTTGCCATGAGGATCAAGACCCCATCTCTGGGAGTGTGTCTCCCGTTGCCTCCCTTTTGCTGTGGGGCTGCTCACCGGGTTCTCAAATTGTTAAGAGCAGGGTTTGGTTTATTCTGCTTAGCTCAGCTGGCTTTCCCCAGTCCTTACGAGCTGCAGGCTCAGGCCACCCCGGTGTCCCGCTGCCCAGGCCCGCCCAATTTTAGCACGCAGCTCCTCGGACATTGAAGGCTCCTAATGACACCAGTGCCGGTGACCACCCTGCGTGCAACAATGCCAATTGCCTCTGCCCAGGAATCCCTTTGAGCCCCGTCCCAGGGGCTCTTTCTCTCTTCTTGGTCCAGCCCGGTTCGTTGCTTCCCTCCTGCACTGGCCAGGGCTGCCGAGAGCCCGGGTCAACTCAGGACTGCTTCTGCCCAAGATACAGGCAATTATAAAGGACTCGAAAAGGGTCCCCTGAAGCTTGGCAATGCCGGCGCTGCAAAAAAAAAATGAGACAAAAGCTTAGCCGAAAAGTGACTGGAGGAATCCAGTGGAAAAATATATTCCCCCCTCCAGCTGACACCAGAATTAAGCTTGGAAAATTCATTCTTAAGAGCTGGAAAGCCATGGTCTCCTGATCAAGTACATCTGCCCTCAGGAGAGGTAGACTTCATTGGCAATCAGCATCTGGGCCACTATTACCTTCCTCTGGGGCTTTCTGAGCTCCCACATGCTGGATTTCCCACAGGCAACTGTATTGAATACAATGCTGTTCCACCACCAGAGGGCAGAGCGGACCCTCTCCGGAGATGGAAAGAAATTGAGGTAGTAAAACTCCTGGGGGAACCAGAAACTGGGGCTCTTAAGGGGACAAAGATGCTCTCAATGACTCTGTGATTGAACATCTAGTAACAGGAGCACTAGCCAAGAACATCAGCCAGATCTTCTCCAGATTAGGCTGGCTAAGAATAACCAGTGGACAGGCGTGATTAGGCACCTGTTTATGCCTGGAGAAAATTTAAATGAGGATTTTCTTACTGTGACAGAGGTCAGAGGTCCCTTCTCTGTCACAAGCTTGAAACCTCGCAGCTAGCATAACGCAGCAGCTGAGGCGCACTGAACAGTGTGCACGGGGAGAGGGCAGTGTGGTCTGGTTTTTCATCGAACGGGTTGTGGTCCCGTGGTGAGCCAGCCTGGAGATGGCCAGCAGCTCCCTCAGACCTGGGTTCTAGAATCTCCCCTTGACTCACACCTGGATTGCGGCTCCTCCCATTTACAAGAACACGACCTGCTCTCTAAGACGCTGCAGGCCAAGGAACAGATCCTCGCTACCAGAGCGGTCTTGGGTCCTGACAAAGTAAACCTGACCAAGCGGTGTTGAGGGAGAGGCCCTCTGAAGTGGTTGTCCATCTGTCTTCTTCCCACTGAACTTGCTGAGGAGGAAAAATTTCTCCTCAACCTTTCCAGCTTCTTCGGGCTAGAAGAATTAAATTGACATGAGAGAGATTAACAAGAGGAAAACACAAATTTGCTTTTGTACATGTGGGAGCTCCATCACAATATGGGGGACCACAGGTGGTTGAGTAATTGGGCCCTATATGCCATTCTGAACTAAGGAGAAGAGGGTAAAAGTCTGGGACTTCAAATGGGAGGAAGGCAATTCACAGGAAGATGGGGAGAGCAAATGTCTGGTAAGTGAATGTTTGCCTTACTCTGCAGACACAACGGGACACAGAGAGGAATTCGATCCGCGGGCACCCCAGGGAAGTGGTATCTTTAACAAGTTTGCCAAGTTTGCCAGATAACTGTTTTTTGGCACAGTTAGGTTTGACATCCATTGCACTAAGATAAGATTGGTCTTTTGTCTGAATTAAACTTTTGACAAAAGAACAAATCTAACAAAGGGGTCGTCGAGGTGCTGGCAGCCCTGCCCTGTGGGGTGAGACAGCCCCATGGGTGAGGTTTGATTGATTTTTGTGGTTGTGTTGTTTGGATGTTTAATGTTTTGTAGTCTATTTAAACATTTAGTTAAGTAGAACCAGTTTGAGAAACAATAATAAGAAAAGAATGAAGCCATTTGCAGAAGAAAAAAAACAGGAAGAAAAAGGAGTGCGGTAAGGAGAAAGAGAGGACTAATAGAAAAAGCAGCAGAGTGGGCCACATTTGTGGGGAGGGGGAGAGATCATACGAGAGAAGAAAAAAGGCTATTATTGAGCAGCTATCAACAGGATTCACAGATGGGTAAGTGGAGAGGACCTTCCAGATGCTCCGCTGTGGATCAGTCTTGAGAGACTTGAGCTGTTTCCTTGAGATACGTTCTGAAGCTTTTTTGGATGCTGGGCAGGTATTATACATGAATGTGAACTTGCCCTGAGCTGGCTGCCAGGCACCCCCATTATATTTGGGCTACAGGCAGTTGTAAGAAGCGTGGAAGTCAGACTATTGACAGATCCAGATTGAAATGCTTTCCTGCAGTGGCCGCACGGAGACACAAAAAGTGAAAACAGGAGGGACCCAGAGCTGAGGACCCAGAGGCTGCAGGTGGCAGTGACACAGTGACACCTTGAGAGAAAATTGGAGACACCCACCTTCTAGGGACCCAGTGAGGAAGGAAGACTAGAGATAGGGGAAAGGGATGCTCCTAGTATAACAACACCTTCCCTCTGAGTGCTTCAAAGGATCAACTCTCACTGTCCGGTTTTCCAGGGGATCTAGTGGGGGTGGGGGAGAAGGACCGCTATACCTAGGGAAGGGGGAAGAGGATGGATAGAGGTGGGCTCCACCTCTGTCCTAAAATACCTAAGATCAAAGCACACCTAACCCACCCTGTCCGGTGTGACTCAGCTGGTTTGAGCTTCATCCTATAACCAAAATGTTTCAGGTTCAATTCCTAGTCAGGGCACAGACCTAGGTTGCACATGCGATCCCTGTCAGGGCACATGGGAGGCAACTGATGGATGTGTCTCTCTCACATCAATGCTTCTTTCTCTCCCTTCCTGTCTCTCTAAAAAGCAATGAAAAAAATGTCCTTGGGGTGAGAATTTAAAAAAAAAGTACACATTATCCTGAAGAATTAATTTCCTTCTGACTCCTGCTCCTGATCCCCAGGGAAGATTCATAATTCTGTTTAGCTGGTAGAGTCTGGCTACCAAACTTTCTTCTATTTAATTATTTAACATGATCTCTTTCACGAAAGTCATTTCATGAGAACTACTAAGCCTGGCCTGGGATTTATTCTGCTAAAAGAACACCTGCCCTCACCCCCGGAGTATGTAAAGTTTTCTTTCACTGACAGATAATGGAGGGTGCCCAGCCCAAAATTAATCATCCTAATTTCTCAGAAGAGATGTCATGCCATCTAACCACATATGCAAAGTGCCTGGGAAACAGCTCAACAAAGCTGAGCTGAGTCGCTATTGCCTGAGATAAATGACAGTCCCTTGCCCTTGATGTGAGTTGTCCCAGGTCCTCCCTTATCCAGGTCCTGCCCATCTGTGCCCTTGGAGTTGAGGTCCCATAATGCTATATGCTTCAGCCCAGGTACAAAACAGGTGACTAGCTTCTAACAGGCTGACCAGAATCAACAACCCAGGCTAAGGTCAGGCAGGGGAATCCCTAAAGAGAACAGTGACCCAGCCTAGCCCAGGGGAGACGTGTCTGCCCGGGAGTGAAATGACTAGAGACTGAAGGAATCTGTGAGGGTGGAATTTCTGAAACTAACCACCTTCTGTTCTACAATTTTCTGAACATCGTTTTAACTGTGGGAAACCATTTTTTAAAAAGTGGGGGGCAGGGTTTCTCAGAGACATTCACAGAAAGGTATCATCTCTGCCTCACTTCCCACCCCACCCCTCCCCCTGCTCCCAGGGTGAAAATTCCTGACCCATCCCAAGGACCAGTACCCGTGACAACTTAGAAAAGCAGCAGAAAATTGTAAACAGCCAAAAAGCTGGCCCACGATTTGCTGGCTCTGCCTTTGAGTAGCATAAGTGTAGACTTGGCCACCAAGCTACGGGTTCCATGGCCATATGGAACGCTGGGCGTGCGTGGAAGGTGGGGAGGGAAATGGAGTCTCATGTGCTGCACTCCTAAAAATTCCCAGAGAACAATATGTTTTGTGAATACCAAAAATATGGTAGGACTTTCCATGAAATCAGCAATAACAGTTATGAAACATGAGCTATGGTTCTGTTTGTTCTGAAACTATAAAAATCAGTTTCTCACTATAATAGAAATTAAACACCTAACTTGCTCAACAAGTCATTCTAGAAAAATTGGATATCCGTATGAAAAAAAGTTCCCAAAGATATCCACTCCCTAACCCCTAGGACCTGTGACTATGTTACATGACATGGCAAAAGGGACTTTGCAGATGTAGTTAAGGGTATAGAGTTTGAAATATGGAGAGTATCCTAGACTATCCAAGTGGACCTAATCTAACCCTAGGGACCCTTAAAAACAGAGAACTTTCTCCATCTGTGGCAGAGGCAAAGTTAGAGCTTCCAAACATGAGAAGGATTTCACGTGCTTTTACCAGCTGTGAGAGTTAGGGACCAATGTTCAAGGATCAGAGAGAGGCCCCCAGGAGCCTTGGACAGCCCTAGCTAACACTTGCAAGGAAATGGGGACCACAGTCCTACAACCTCAAGGAAGAGGATTCTGACAACAACCTGAATGAACTTGGAAGTGGATTCTACTTGAGATTCTCAGTAACAACCCAGCCAGCTAACACTTTGGTTTGATCCTTGTCAGAAACCAGAGCAGAGAAACCAGCCAAGGAACCCAGACTTTTGATCTTCAGAACTGTTAGATAAACTTGTGTTGTCTCATGCCACTGAACTGGTGCTAATTTGCTATGGGAGTAACAGAAAACTTATAAAGAGACCTTGGGTTAGGCAAAGATTTCTAAGATAGGACATAAAAGACATGAACCACAAGGGAAAAAATTGGACAAATTGAACTTCATTAAAATCAAAACCATCTGTCCTTTGAAGATACTTTTAAGAAAAATAAAAATTTAAAAAACCAAGCCAAGACCAGAAGAAAATATCTACAAAACACATATCTGAAGAAGGACTTGAATCTAGAATATATATTTTTTAAAATCCTACAACTCAATAATTAGGAAGGCAAAACACCCAATTTTTTTTAATTGGTAAGAAAGATTTGAACAGACACTTCATCAAAGAAGATATCCAAACAACAAATTAAGTACATAAAAAGATGTTTAATATCACTAGACATCAGGGAAATACAAAGTAAAGCCCCAATGAGATAGCATTACGTACCTATTGCTATGGCTAAAATTTAAAAGACTGACAACACTAAGGGTAACCAAGGATGCCGAGCAACTAGATAACTTACACATGCCTAATGGAAATGCAAATGGTATAGCCATATTGAAAAGTAGTTTGGTAGTTTTTATAAAATTAAACATATGCTTATCAATTGATCCAGCAACCCCTTCCTAGGTACTGAAATGAAAAACATAGGTCCACCCAAAGACCTGCATGGGGTGTTCACAGTTGCTTTATTTGTAATGGCTGAAACTGAAAATAGCCCGAATGTCCATCAACAGGTGAGTCAGTAAATGAACTACAGCACATTCATGCAACGGAATACTACTCAGCAATAAAGAGCAAACTACTGATGAATGCAACAACATGGATGAGTCCCAAGAACATAGCACTAATAGAAAAGAGTGAGACTCGGAAAATTGGTGTATTAGTCTGCCAGGGTTGTCTTAACAAAATACCACAGACTGGGTGGCTTAAACAACAGAAATTTATACTTCACAGATCTGGAGGCTGAAAGCCCAAATTCAGTGTGTTGGCAGAGTTGGTTTCTGTTAAGAGCATTCTTCTCCTGGCTTGCTGATGCCACCTTCTGGCTGTGTCCTCACATGGTGTGTGTGCACCCTTGATGCCTCTTCCTCTTCAGTCCAATAGCACACCTGTCATATTGGATTGGGTCCCCACCCATATCAATTACCTCATTTAACCAGACTTATTTTGTTAAGGCCCTAATCTCCAAATATAGTCATGTTCAAAGGTACTGGGGTTAGGACTTCAGTGCATGAATTTGAGGGGACACAATTCAGTCCATAACAGCTGGTAGTGGTATGCTTTCATTTACACGATGCTAATTATATGACATTTTAGAGACGGGAAAACCATGGAGACAAAGCACAGATGGGTGGTTGTCAGTGGCTGGATGAGGGTGGTGAATTGACTGCCAAAGGGCTCACAGGAGCTTTCTGGGGCAATAGAACAGTTCTGTCTTGATGTTGGTGCCACATGGCTCTATACACCTGTCAAAACTCATGAACCTTTGTTTAAAAGGAGTGAATGTTATTGTATATAAAGTATACCTCAGTAAACCTGACTTCAAAAAGACTACATGATCTATTGAAAGTCAACTGTAATTGAAAAAGAAGAATTAAAATTAGAAAAAAAAACCACAAGACTACCTGATCAGTCCAACCCCCTACCCTCACCCAAAATCAGACCCCACATTTTGGTCCCATCTGGCCCACATGGTTCCCTAAACTGATCATTCTTGTTATTTGCACTTTCCAATGTGTCTTGCAGACGTTTTCTGCAAGTACCTTTGTAGTGAAGGTCCCATTTAAAAGAACAAGAAGTTCCATGGATAAGCCCTTCCTCCTTTAACCAAGTATAATGATTTAGAATAAATTGCCTACTTTCCTGCCTCCCATCCAGACTAATATTTTATTGTCAAAGTAGGTAAGGATTTTTAAAAAAAGAGTATGGCTTATCTCATCTTAGAGCATTTGCTTTCCTTTCTTTTACTGAAAAGTGATGATTGAATTCTCTAAAGTGAGGGCACCGTTGGCTGCTGTCCTCAGAAGTGCTGACAACAGAGATGGCAGAAAACAAACTGACTCATCCCAGACTCCTTTGGCACCACTTGCCATTCTTGGTGCAAAGATGATCACTTTTCAGCAAGAGAAACAACACCTGCCTGGGGCATCCCCACTGCCACTTGCCATCCAGGTCCCCTGTGTGGCTGAATGAAATCCAGGGAAGACCCTAAATGGAAAACCCCTCCATCCTGATGTCTCAGCCAGTGTAAGAAGTCACAGCCCACCAGGTTGCTTATGCTGCCAACTGCCACAGGCAGAGTCTATGCAAGAGAGCACAGCTGATTCAGAAATCCGCTAATCGTAACTAGCCTTTCAAAGGCTCTTCCAGAGAGTTGTGTCTTTTTGCTTGTCTTTTATGAGGTCTGTCCAAAAAAAGTCCAGCCATTGTTAATATAATGAGAATGGTTTGCACAACGTCAGTGCAACCTGGCAGCCAATGACAGTGGACTGGAATGCTCATGCATGAACAATGATGACTTCACTGTACTAGTCAGTGGGGGTGGTAGACACCCTTGAATGAGCATGTGCACTGTGTGGCTGTCACATTCAAAATGACTGAGTAGAGCAATGAATCTGCATCAAATGTTGCATTAAGCTTGAACATCTACTCAGATGATTCAGAAGGCTGCAGCTATGGGCAACTGGTGATTGGCAGCTTCATCACAACAATGTGCCCACTCATGAATAATGTCTTTTGCAGAGTTTTTTTGACAAAACATCAAATCACTCAGGTGACTCAGCCCCACTACAGCCCAGATTTGGCACCTTGCAACTGCTGGTTTTTCCCAAAACTAAAGTGACCTTTGAAAGGGAAGAGATTTCAGACCACAGATGAGATTCAGGAAAATGTGACAGGGCAGTGGATGGCAACTGGGAGAACTGTGTGAGGTCCCAAGGCACCTACTTTGAAGGTGTGTGAGGCATCATTTTCCTCTGTACAATCTATCTTGTATCTTCTTCAATAAATATCTCTATTTTTCATATTATATAGCTGGATACTTTCTGGACAGTCCTCGTATACTACCATATTTTATTGAGTCTAAGAGACCATAGATTGTGAAGAAGGAAAAAACCTATAAATGTAACTACACCACAATGCTGTCTTATTTCGTAGGAGTTGCACTGTATACTTATTCAAAGAGCTTTTAAACTTATTTAGACAGATTTTTTATCCTATACCACCCATAAAAACATAAATGTACAGAAAATTAATCAATTAGGGTGTTCCTTAAATTTATTCAGAGTCTTATTTCTGAAACACATTTTAAATCAAAGTCATCAAATTTCATGTTTTATGATACAATTGTCTTGTAGAGGCCAGGAATGGCAAATGTTTTTTAAAGCATTAGCATCTTTTTAAGTTGAACGTATTGAGGTGACATTGGTTAGTAAAATTATACAATTCTTTAATACATTACCTGTATATTGCATTAAGGCAAATTTTTCTGTCAAGGGCCAGATAGTAAATAATTTAGGCTTTGCAGGCCATGCACCCATTCAACTCTTCTGTGATGCAGGAGCAGCCGTAGACAATACTGAAATGAATGGGCAGGAGTGAGTTCAAAAAAATCTTTAGGGACCCAGAAATCTGAAATCCTTCAAGAGTTGGTGTGCAATTTTCCACATTCTTGTCCTTTGCCAATATTGAGGGGCCCATGTGTCCATATGGAGGAGGAAAGGTGAGTCACTGCACAGGGGCAGCTGCCCTGGGAGCAGCCCTGACCTTCAGGGGACTTTGCATGAGTGAGAAATAAACCTTTGTTGTTTTAAGCCACTTAGATTTTTTTTTTTTGCACCACTCTTGGAGGTACTGCAGTGCTGGGTTGATAAGCAGAGTGGATGGAGCAAGCTCCTATTCCTGATCCCAAAATCCATTTAATATATTGTCCTCAGGCAGGAGACATATCGGATAGGAAACTGATAGGAACTGACAAGCCAATTGATCTAAGCCAAAAGGCTGAGAAGGGACGCCACTGAGATTTGGTTACTGTGGCGTAACCCTGTCTATCCTGACGAATATTCCTGGCATCTAAATTTGTGAAATGTGCTGCTCAAAGACAATGGCATGGGCCAGGGTTGGGCAAACCGTGGCTCACAGACCAAATCTGGCCTACTGCCTGTTTTTCTACAGCCTTCAAATTTGAAAATAAAAACTGCTGCTTTCACACTCAATTAATGTTACAAGTAAAAGTTACTTTTGATGTCAGAAAATAGAGCTTTAAAATTTTTCAGGATGAATTTAATTGTGTATATTAGATCTAGCACTTATAACTAAGTTAAGCTTGGTAATTTTTTTTTGAGGTTTTCTTCCACTCTCTCAGATTGCTTAAAATTTCACCAAAAACAAAGAGGCAATTTGAGTTTTATGGGGAGGGAGTTTGTAGAAAGGCATGTCTTACTGATTAGTGAGTTCTTTCCAAATTTTGTCAAGTGCCTGCCATCTGCCAGGTACTGTGTTGGGTACCAGAAGACAAAGGTAAGGAGCCCTGGTGCCCACCCTGGAGTGAGACTTGCAAATTGGAAAAGAGAAGGTGGTGCTTTGAATTCTCAGAGTTGGGGTTGAAGGAAGAGGGAAGCCTTAGACAGAACATCTACGGAGGGGATGAGCAGGACTTGAAGCCAAAATAGAATCCAGACATGACACGGAAGCCACTAGAATCTAAAAATAATAGAGACCCTGCCCCTCTATGTTCATTGCGGCATTATTTACAATAGTCAAGATCTGGAAACAACCCAAGTGCCCACCAGTAGATGAGTGGATAAAAAGACTGTGGTACATTTACACAATGGAATACTATTCAGTCATGGAAAAGAAGGAAATCTTACCTTTTGCAACAACATGGATGGACCTGGAGAACATTATGCTAAGTGAAATAAGCCAGTCAGAGAAAGACAAACACCACTTGATTTCACGTATATGTGGACTCTAATGAACAAAATAAACTAACAAACAAAATAGAAAAAGACTCATAGATAGAACAGACTGACAACTGTCAGAGGAGAGCGGGGGTGAGAGGCTGGGTAAAAAAGATGAAGGGATGAAGAAAAAAAATCCCCAAAACTCATAGACAAGGACAACAGTATGATGATTACCAGAAGGAAAAGGGCTGAGGGGAGGTTGAAGAGGATATGGAGAGGATAAATGGTGATGGAAGGAGACTTGATTTGGGGTGATGAACAATTAATGTAACCTACAGATGGTGTATTATAGAATTGTACACTTGAAACCTATATAATTTTATTAACCAATATCACCCCAATAAATTTAATAAAAATAAACTAACTTTTTTACCAAATAAATAAGTAAATAAAAAGCAATGAGGCCTAAGGATGGGAGAGTGTAGTCAAGGCAAAGGATAGGAAAAGGTTCTTTTCCACAAGCCAGGTGTCCATACTCAAAGCAAAGTGAAGAACCAAGGCCCAGATTTCCCAAGCAATTGGTCCAGCTCTCAGTAATGATGCACAGATCATCCTGGGCCAAGCCGTCTATTTGGCAAATCTTAAGGGAAGATCCTGACCTCCTAAGCTCCTGCAAGGCCTTTCCAAGCCTCATCTTTTCCCATGTATAAGTCAGGAATAGTAATACCTGCATTGGATCTCACAGGTTGGCTCATTCAACCCACTTGTCACACTGCTTTTGAGGTAACTTCCTGTACTGCCAAGTCTTTGAAACTAAGAACTACATTTCCCAGCCCACTTGGCTCTCAGGGTCTGAGTGCCAAGTACATTCCCCCAAGTAGAGGCAATCATGTAAAATTGGGAGACAGACCATCTTCCTATTGCTGTTTCCAGGGGGTCCCTGGTGGAAGCAGCTGCTTCACCTCCAATCACAGCTGCAGTGGCTTACTCCCGACATCAAGCAGTGGTGGCCCTGATTTCCACTCTTCCAGCCCTTCCCGTGACTTTGTGAGCATCTAATGCCTGTGTCGACTCCTTCCTGTTTAAATTATCTAGAGCAGGAATTCCTGTTTTTAGAAATGAATCCTGACTGATTCACAAATGGACGGTTCACGTAAAGACATCTCATGTATAAGCTTCTGCAAAAGAATGTATTTCATACTGTTGCCTCAAACCTCCTTAGATTTAAATAATGAGTTAATTCTCATAGTTAAACCAGTTTGGTGTTCTCCTTATTGCCATTCTCTCCAAGCACTGTTGACATGACGCAGTTAAGGTTTTCTGGGATCCTGAATAGTAAATGCTGTATTTGTATATTTTGTTGAAAGGCAGAATATATTTTTATGTGACAATCATAATGCATCCACCATACTCCTGCATACTTTATTTTATTGAGAAAATGACCCCTGATATAATTTTGCCTCCTTCTTTCCTTTCTTAGTATTAAAAACCCTAATTTTCAACTGGGGAAACTACTACTGAGCTAAAATTTATTCTCACTCTCCTTTAAAGCCAAGCATAGCCATATGACTAAATTTGGGCCAGTTAGATGTAAGAAAAAGTGTTTTGTGTAACTTTTAGCAAGTGTCTACAGAAGCAGAGTACAGACCCTTCTTTGCCTGTTGCTCCTTCCTGTTGGTTGGAGTGTGAATGTGATGACAGGAGCACTAACAGCCATCTGGAGTCATGAGGTAGTGTGCAAATTATGGCAAAGGAAAAGAGAATGAGCCTCTTGCCTGCAGAGCTGCCACATTGGTCTGGGTGTGTGCCTCCTGATTTCTTTCGCATAAAATAAATCAATCTCTAACTTTTTAAAGTCACTGCTTCTTTATTTCTACTTTGTAATGATGTGTACCTAAACCTACCCCTAATTAACATAAGGGGAACAGCCAAACTTCTTCCCTTCACATCAACCAGGGACTATTTCTCAGTTTCTAAAAATAGGAGTGTTCTCAAAAGCTGCCCAACTGTTGAAACACAGTAAGGCATACTGCCAGAAATATTGATCTGGGTTTAGAATTAAAGATATAAAATAATTTCACTGAGGGCATGTAAGTATATGCAGCAGCAAAGTGCGTAACCCAAATAAATAACTTTTACTTACTAATATTGTTTTAAAAATCAAATTGACATACCAATTTTAGGTTGAGTAAAAGTCAAGTTCTTAACCCTAGTCAATGGTCCATTAGGACCAGACTTATTGACTCAAAATGGCTGAGTTTTGCCCTGACTGGGTGGCTCAGTTGGTTGGAGCATTGTTCTATACTCCAAAAGGTTGTGGGTTCAATTCCCAGTCAGGGTGCATACCTACGTTGTGGGTTCAATCCCTGGTCAGGGCACATGTAGGAGGCAATCAATCAATGTTTCTCTTACATCAATGTTTCTCTCTCTCTTTCTCCCTTCCTCTCCTTCCTCTCTAAAATCAATAAACATATCCTGAGGACTAAAAATGGGGAAAAAAAGTCAGAATTTTTGTTTAAACTGGCCCCCTGCCATTCATCATGTGACCACACCAAAACTGACAGCACATCCAATAATATAATCTGCTTCGCAGCTCTCTATTCCACAGCCCATAGATCAGAGGGTTAAAACACTGGGCAAATGCAAAGACTCCAAAAAGCACCAGATTTAAAGCAAAGAAAAACTCTCCACACATCTTTCCCAAACCAATGAATATCAAGGTTGGTATTACATGTAAGCTTATCTGCAATAAATGAATAAGGACTGTTTTCCTTGCTTTGATATTCGACCTATTAAAATGGCCAGCACGTTTGCCTTCTTGATATATTAGAAAGTAACTTATAAGAATAATAGATAAAAGAAGGAGAAGGAAAACCATGCCAATGGCTCTGGAAGGAGTACTGTTCAAAGTCACGGGGCAGAGGGGTTCAGATCTTAAAACAGCAACCAAAGTGGACTTGGTGCCCTCCATGATGAATAAGCAAACATTCTTGAATACAATGATTATCCAAGTCCCAGCCAGAATCTTGTATTTAACTGACTCTACAAAGGACAGAGATTTCAATGGCCAACAAATGGCCAGATAAGTGTTGACAGCCATCAAGGCCACAGTGAAGAGGATACCTTCTCCAAAACTTAGCTGGACCCCAAACACCACCCAGCAGAGCACCACAGGACTCTTGGCCAGCAGGGCCCGCATCCCTTGGAAGACCACCCCCAGGCCACAGTAGGAGGAGATGCACATCAGATGGTGGCAAAGGAGGATGTACCGGACTTCTTTCCTCAGTTTGGAATTCTGCGACACTATTGCGATGATGACGATTGTGATGAATGTGACAAAAGAGAAAGTGACCACATACACAGAGGCCTTCACTGTTGCTTCGAGCCTCAGCCAATCTGAGATGTTGCAGTGCTCAGAAGACAAGTTCATGATCTTCAGGGCAACTTGGTCCCTGCAGGAGAGAAGAACAAGAATGAATCTGGCTCAAGGTTTCTCATGTGGTTTTCCAGCTCTCCAATTTGTGCACAGTCTCCAGGAACAGATTGCATGTTTGTCAGCATAGAGGATGATGATTTTAGATCATATTGACACAGATAAAAAAACTGGAGAAGTCCTCTGGTGTCTTCTCTTTATTTCAGGGGAGAGGCACACACTTACATCACCTAAAAGGAGGATTTAAAAGACATACTTTCCATACGCATCAAATTGCACAAAATCATGTCAAGATTGTACCCCTTGTGCATCCTCTTCCATTTTTGATTGTGAGAACTTTTTTAAATTCAAAGCACAACATTATAAAACTCAACTGGTTAACCACCAAGCCCTTGTTAACACTTAGTGCTTGCAAAGGTCTGGGGAAGAAGTTAGGGTCAGAGCTATCAGGAAGGCAGAGATGTCACTGGTGTAGAGATTTGAATTCATTTGGGTTCATAAGACATGAAAGGGAGATTAACAAAAATTACAACAATCATGGGAGGTACTCACTGAGTACTTTCTAGGGATCAAAACTGTTCTTAGAGCATATTCCTCACTAACCCTTGAGGATTTCTTTTCCACCACATGGTTTTATTATGTACTTTTCACAAACAGGGAAAGGGAGACTTGGAGAGGCTAAGTAACTTGCTCCGGGCTAGGTGATTATCGCCTAGTGGGGCCAGGATTTGAATTTGGAGAACAACTCCAGAGCCTATTTCTCAACCACTATACAAGGAAATTTATGTCAAATGCAAGGCCAAATGAATAGATTCTCTGAGGCCTTTTTTGGCCAATGTCATTTTTGACTGGCCAACCCCCTTTGTAGGAATATTGTTTCTTGTGTTAAGAAGCTGTAAAACTGAATGTCTAGGAAGGTGCTGGTATCTCAGGATTGCTGAGGGACTGTGACCACTAAAATAATAAGATGTGTGCGTAGCCTCAAAAATCTTCTCAGCCATGCAAACAATAAAGGGTACATGATGTGGCAGCCTATGGAACCCCCAAATCACAGTTGCTTTGCTGTCTGTCTGGAAGTCTATCATAGATAAACCAACTGTTGCCTCCCTGCCTGCACTCCATCCAAGGTCAGGAGCCCACCGTAGCCTTACTGTCTGCTTCCGCATGACCTATATAATATCACCTCCCCATCCATCCAAGTTGATTGACCTGGGGTAGAGATCTGACTTATGCAAAAATCATTCTGTAGTCTGTGCTGAGTTAATGTCTGTCTATTAAATATTCAACCCTAGGATTTTCACATGGGGAATGTAATCCAAGTGTGATGATGTATAAGTGGCCTGCCAGTCATTCTGGAGTGTAGATGAGTAGAAGAAAGAGACAGAGAGAGGTAGGAGAGAAGCAGAGACAAGGGTGACCATGCAGCTCCCGAGAGGCCTTGCAAGACAAAGAGAACAGCCTTGGCTCCTGAGCTTCTGATTCCACTGATAAGCCCTGTATTTTCTGTCTTCACATTCTAAAAACACAGCACAGCCGTCTATTATTTGAGCTAGCTTTAGTGGGTTTCTATTCCTTTATTCTGGCTCCCAGAATCCAAAGTATATAAAATAGACCCTGAAGAGGTACAGTAAATTTTATTGATTTCCTAAAGGTCATATCACAATGGAGACACAACTATTGCAACTTCCTGAGAATCTAAAATGTCATAGCTTCTTACAAAATCCCTTGCTGAAGGCATTTTTTTTTTTCCATTATCATGCTGTTGAACTCCAGGCAACTATTTTCTCTACCTTTCAGCTCTCCAGAGAGGGATAGAAATTGTAACTGTCATTGTCATGCTCGCTCTCAAACTTCTTTTAGCTGTGGATTTTTCAATCAAAATCTTACATAAGGATCCCTCAACAATAAACAGAAAAAATGCACATCTGTCCACAATGAATGTCCCTCTTTTATCGTTCCCTCCCAGAGCGCATCCCTGTACCTGTCCTCAGGGCACCACCACAGAAACGGGAGGGGACTCCCATGAAGACTATGAAAACCCTGGTAAGTTGGCACAAGCAACCTACCCTTGGACCTGGGGTGTCACATGAACTGGCTCTAAGCTTAGATCTACTGCTCACAAGGAATATGAATGACATTGAAATAGTCACATTTCTCTGGTCCTTGGTTTCTCGCATCACAGATGTGCAACATCACCAACCTCCACATCCTTTGTCTCTGTATCTACAGAGTCCTCCTTACTTACATCCTCGCAGGCCAATACTTACCTTGGGCCTAGAAAACAAGATTGTTTTGCCTCTGCCCCAGAAGCTTTATCTTATTCCCCATGCTGGAGCCATAAATAGAACCCTGGGCTCTCTAGGACAGGGCCTGCCTTATCCTGCCAGGGACCCTGTAAGGATCTGAAATCCAGCCTCTGAGCCCTGGGCTTAGGGTAGCCACTGTGGCAGGTTCCACAGTGGTGGAAGGCACCCTATCTGCTTGGGTCTCCCAACAATTCCCACTCCTAAGCTCAGCATTGCCAGTTTTGGTCCAACCTATGGGCTATACTCACCATTATTCAGTCTTGCTCCCCACCCACTATTCTGCCCAGAATCCAAGTCATTGTCCGTGGCATCCCAGCTGTGTTCCTGCTCAGCATGACTTCCCTGCACCAGGATGAGGCCAATTTGCACCCCCACACACACATAAATGCACCTGTCCAGTTTATCTGACTGCACCTTCCCGATAGCAGTGAGCTAGGCTTGGCCCATTGTGTTCTAAGACTTGACACCCTACACTGAGCATGAGTGAGTGTCATTGTGCTTCCTTTAGAATACAATTCTCAAAGCTGTCTTTTTCCCCCTGAATTACTGCAGCTGCAGCTATAACAAAGGTGAAACCATCAACCTCCCTCCCTTCAGATCTGAAGTGCTTTCAAGGAACAAATGATTTCATCATTTTACTCAACCAATCTTCATCAAGCATTGAAACTTACAACACAATCCTCAACAGTGAGGTTAAAGGTGGTAAAATACCATCACTGCCATACGGAAGCTTCCTGTCTGGTGGAAGATGCAGAATACAATGTAGTTAGAGAATAACAACACAAAACATCATGTCTAGATTTGCTCATGTACCAAACATGTAAGAAAGTTGGGTGTGCTCTTGGAGGATTGTTTAGAAATGGAGGGATCACTGAGGTAGTGTGAGAAAGCTCCTTGGAGGAGGTGAGACTTGAACTGAATTTTCAAGGATGAAAACTAAAGCAAAGTAGGGTCAAGGGTGAGGGGGAAGAGGAGAGGAGAGGTACAGATTCCAGGCAACAGAAAACCACGGGAGCCAAGGTGGGACCACACCTGGTATGCTCAGGGGGCAATGAACAGATCAGTTCGGGTGGAGAGATGGCTTGTTTAGAGGACTAAGGACAGACTGAGGCTGTGACCAGATTTGGAGGGTCTTGATACCACTCCGGGGGTTAAAACTTATTTTATAGGCCCTGCATGATCAAAATTAGGAGCAGCACATGCCACAGGTTAAGAGCCAACATGAGATCCACCCTTGCTTTCCCAGGGGAATTTGATAGGCGGTCTGCAGAGCAGGCAGCTGGGCCAAGGAGACATTTGCCCACCAAAGACATTGCCACCATAGTGGGTGGCCCAGGATACTTCTGGTACACGTGGAACCTCCAGGAGGGCTGCAAATCTGTGAAATCAATGACAGCTACCATCATTGCCTTTCCTTTATTTATGACACCTCAGAAAGATCAGTAATCTATTCGGGATTGTGCAGCCAGAAAGAATCTCCCAATCTCCAAACTTAAATCCCTTTTCAGAAGTATATTTGCATGTCAAGAGTTAATGGCAGCCAAACCCATATAATAATTCTTCATCTATTCATATTATTTCCACTTAAGGACAATTCTTTGAGCCTTTTTCTTCTTCTCAAATCAAAAAATGGGGAATACCTATTTCCTTCTAGCCCAAAATATTCCTTTGGCTTCAGCTTTGAAATAACACCTGATGCTAAGGGACTCCAGGAAAGAATACATTATACCTACAACTGCCCTGAAAAGTCAGAACCAGCCACCACCACTCCCTGCAAAAACCCCCAAAAGGAAGCAGATGTGTGGGGAGGGCTGGGCTGGGTCTCTTCCCTAGTTGTTTTTTACCTTCACCTGAGGACACTTTTTTCATTCCTTCTTTTAGAGAAAAAGGAAAGGGGGAGAGAAAGAGAGAAAAAGCAATGTGTGAGAGAATCATCGATTGGTTGCTCTGTCCACACCCCACCTGGGGATCGAACCCACAACCTAGTTATGTACCCTCACCAGGGATCGAACCCTCAATCCTTTGCTGCATGGGACAACACTCTAACCAACTGAGCCACACTGGCTAGATGCATCCCTAATTTTTGTCCCTGCTTCCAACTTAGGACCAACCAGAGAAAGCCCAATATGTACCTCTAACCAGTCTCATAGGATACCCACTTCTAGTTGGCAGCCTAGAGCTCCCCCAGGGCCATAACCACCCATCAGGGCAAACCTGGACCTTCCCCTTTTCCCACCAGAAAGCTTCCCACTCCTCTTTCTGACTTGGGGTTTCCTCCCAGGCCTCAGTGATGATGGCTGCCTCCCTTGCTATAGCAAGCTCTGAACAAGCAGCCCCTGCTTCTCTCCTGTGGTTGGTCTTGGTCTATCCCCATGCCCATGTACAAAGATGGTGTTGGTGGCTCCCCAGCAGGACATTCACTTTGCTGAGGCACCCGTAGGAGCCCCTCTTCCTCTCCACCCTGCGCGCCTCCTGCTAAGGCAGTTGGGGCCAAGTGCAGCAGATCCCTGCTGGGGACAAGCAACCGCTACCTTGGCCTCGTCAGAGGATCTGGTCACTGAGCTGGGGAATTTCCCTCTTCTCTCACCTCAGAGGGCTCACAAAGCAACCATTCCTGAACAGACAGCCCACTCCAGAAGAAGATCAAGTGAGTGTTGGCTGTGTGTTATGTGAGCAGAAGGCCTGAGAGGGGGCATATGAAGAGATCGTGACACAGACAAAATATGGTAGTAGATAGCGCGTATCGATTGTTCACTGAGAGGGCTCTGGTGGGGGCTTACTTCTTTAATCTGCACCACCAGCCTATAAAGTAGGCATTATCATCATTCCCATTCTTCAGAAGAGAACACTGAGGTATAGAGGAAGGAAGTAACTTGACCAGAGTTAATTAGCTTGTGGCAGTGATACTGGAATTTGGACCAGGCAGTCCAACCCCAGAGGCCCACGCTCTCCACCCTGGGTGGAGACCCCAAGTCAGACCCCGTGACATGGGTGACCCCATGTCAGCGAAGGTCAATATTTAAAGGCTGTGAAGAGCTCCCCACACTTCCGCTCAGGGAGTTGCTGGATAATGGTGAGGTCTGGCTGTCTTCAAACCAGCTCTTCTGATTTCTGAGATGAAATTCTGTTATTGTTTTCTGTTAAGTTTTTTCTTAACAGTGCCATATCGAACTGTGTGGATTAAATTCCTTTAAAAAGAGAAAGAAAAAAAGACTGAGCAGGTGTTCTGATCTGAATTACGTCCCTACCAAATTCACATGTTGAAGCCCTAACCCCCAGAACCTTCTAACGTGACTGGATTTGGGGATCAGGCCTTGAAAGAGGTGATTAAGGAAAAATGAGGCCATCAGGGGGCCCTCATCCAATCTGATCAGTGCCCTTGTGTTCTTGTAAGAAGAAGACATAAGGACATGCAGAGGGAGACAAAAGAGGTGTGTGTGCATGGAGTAAAAGACCACATAAAGAGGCAGCAAGAGGAAGGTCACTTACAAGCAAGCCAAGGAGAGAGGCCTCAGCGGAATCCAACCCTGCCAGCACCCTGACCTTGGACTTCCAGCCTCCACTTTCTCTTGTTTAAGCCACCCAGTCTGGTATTTTGCTGTGGCAGCCCAAGCAGACTGACGGAACAGGAAAAAGCAGTTGCCAGCTATCACCTCATTTCAGGTAGCTGAGAATGGTTTCAGGTGGGTCTAGCCAGACCACCCCCAGCGCTTACACCGGGAATTTCTGAGGAAGGAAAGACCTATGATCTCTGAGATGAAGGAGGACCTTTCCTTTCCAGACGCTCACAGGCTGGCAGGCAGGCAGTGACTGCACTATGAGGGGCAGTGTGTGACTCATCCCCAAAGGGAAGAACTCATCAGCAGAGAATAAACTTCAGAAATGATTTCAAGGGCTCAGGGGCTGCTGGCGGAGGGCACTGAGGAGAGTGGGCACTTCAAGAATGGCTCTTAAAAGCCTCTCTGCATGACCAGTCCTTCTCCCCCACACTAAACATGCCCCTTCTCTTTAAAGGTGTCTTCCCCTTGGCTCCAATTGTGGCCATACTTCTTTGGTATTTTAAAACTCACCCCAGCCTGTGATGCTTAGGGGATCTCCTCTGTTATTCTCTTCAAAAGGGGAAGGAAGGAAGGGAGGGAACTGGTGTTTACTGAGCACCGAGCACTTGACATCAAGAATGAGCACTTACTAAGTATCAGCCATGATTGTTAACCAACTAGAAACAGCACTCAGAGGAGACGCAGAGAACTGGGTGAAAACACAAAGCTTCTGTAGGTATATCCTGTGACTTCTGAAGACAGGAAAATTACATATTTTCTAATGAGTGCTTTTCCAGGCAGTTAACTTCTTAAAAGGAGTGTTAACCCTTTTTTTTTATATATAAAAAGGGAAATTCTCCAGTTTCATCTTTGATTTTTATCTGGACAAAATTTTGATCAACAGACATTCTTCTAAGTACTCATAGCGTTATTTTGCTTTAATAAAATCTTGTCCTTTTATAGACTACTTCATTCTTAAAAACACATCTTAAAAAAGCAATGTACACATGCCTCTTTACTGAGCACCTTAAGATTTTAAAACACTAGGCTGCCCATGGACATGGGCAGAGTGAAACAAATTCACAAACCTGGAATATGCATAAATATTTAAAAAGGAAGTACTGGAAAGAAGTTAGCTCATAAGAATAGTGATGAAGCTCCTTTCATTTTGTAAGTTAGATAATGATAAGTGTTGTGACCCAACTTATTGTAGTAATAATGAAATCTGTGTAAACAAAGAGGGCACGCGTTCCCGGCACATTTAGCTGTCCTATTTCCAGATACAAATGAGACATAGGAGTCATCCCTGGATTTCAGGAAAAGACTGTTCCATACTAACTATGATGGTGTCATGTGATGGTTTTCATGAATCTTAGAAACTTAAATAATGAATTTATATGAAATTATGGTACACTGATTAAAACAAAACAGTCATTCAATTCTGCTGGGATGGAGCTCTCTGCATGGGCATGGGACTAACCAGGAAACAAAAGTGGCAGAGAGGGACATGTGGTGAATTCCAGCTACCTATGTGTTCCCAGCATAAATCTAAGTGCTGCAGATGCACAGTAACCAAGAAACACCAAGTCTCTGACATCATGGAGTGTACACAGTCCCGAATCTTCTGACAGTTACCTAGCAGACAGTAAGCAAATGGACTTTTCCTTTTCCTCCCTTCTCTCCAGATGCCAAAGGTCAATATGACGTCTATAAACCACAAAGAACAAACAGTCCTCATTATGCTGCTGATAAAATGATTCATTGCCCATCCTATTCCTCCGCATCTAAGAGATTTTTTCCTTTGGTCTATTGGTTTTGTCTAACAAGAGTTCATCCTAACCCTGGCTGGTGTAGCTCAGTGGATTGAGTGCCAGCCTGCAAGCTGAAAGGTTGCCGGTTCAATTCCTGGGCAGGGCACATGCCTGGGCTGGGGCCAGGTCACTGGGGGCATGGGAGAGGCAACCAATTGTTTCTCTCACGCACCAATGTTTCTCTCCCTCTTTCCTTCCCTCCATTCCCCCCTTTCTAAAAATAAATAAATAAAATTTTTAAAAAGCAAAAAAGAGTTCATCTTGTAGCATTTTCTTTTGAAATACACTGAAGCTATTTTATTTTATTTTTTAAAGATTTTATTTATTTATAGTGAGAGAGGGGAAGGGAGAGAGAAAGAGAGGAGAGAACCATCAATAGGTGGTTGCCTCTCATGTGCCCTGTACTGGGGCCTGGCCTGCAACCCAGGCATGTGCCCTGACTGGGAATCGAACCAGCGACCCTTTGATTCACAGGCTGGCGCTCAATCCTTCAGCAAGGGCTCACTGAAGCTATTTTAATGTTGCATGATGGCAATTACTAAGTTAGCAAAAAGTTATTTTACCTGCGTATGACTTTAACATTATTAAAGCTTACAAAATAATACATAGCAGAGGAATATATATGTATCTCAACAGATGCAAAGGGAAAGCATATCGAGACACCAGTATATACCAACTGTATGCACTGTGTATTACACCAAGAAAGTGTTAAGTGTTAGTAAGAATCTAGAGCAATGGAACATTCTTCTCTTTGGATGTTAAAATCACTTTGAAAAAGTGGTCATTTCTTATCAAATTAAACATATCTTACCATACAACTGAACAAGTGGTTATTTTGATATTCATCTAAATTTACGCAAGAGAAAAGAAAACATGCCCACACAAAATCTGTATAGAAATACTATTTGTAATAGTTTCCAACTGGAAACACCTAGAAGGCCCATTAAATGTAAATTTACAGAAACTGTTGGAAATCCACACTGCAGAATACTACTCAGCAATAAAATGTAATGAAGTATCAACGTATGCAACAACTCAGATTTCAAAAATTAGTTGAACAAAAGAAATCAGACTCAAAAAAGTACATATTGCATGAGCTCATTTACATAATATTTTGGAACTGGTAAAATTAATCCATAAGTATAGAAAGTCCATCAGGGGCATGGAAAAATTGGGGGAATGACACGTCAAAAAAAATAATAAAAATAATAATAGTAATACATAGCAGCCAAATGGTGGGTTTCACGTTTTGCTAGTAGGTAATCCTCTACTCATAATCAATGGTTTCCTTTCATCGCACAGTTAAGAGAGTTGCCCCACCCCAAACAGTAAGACACACCTTTGTCTCAGCAGACCACGCTTGGCTTTAGCCATAAACCAAATGCTTCATCAGCAGTACAATCTTGGCAAAGTAGAAATCAGCAGATTCCAGGAAGTGTTTTGGTTTTTTTCTCTCTGACTCAGCATTGAGGATTATTGTAAACTTCTGTCCGATTCAATTCTACAATATTTCCCCAAATTAAGGTGCAATTTAGTTATAGCTTTTCTTACTAACCTTTTTTATATTCTGTAATTTGTTTCACTAATGAAAAAGAACTCCTTTAGTTTTGAAATCTACACACAATATACGTTGCTTGGTTAAATACCCCTGTCTAAGAATTTTTAGGTATCTCTGCACCATTCATATTATACATGTCCTGCAAAGTCAACTTCCTGGACCTAAATACTATGATTTTAAATAAATCTTATTATTGAAAGTGAAAATTCATGAAATGCCTTAAACTTTTGCCTGCTCTAAGAACTTTTTCTTAGCATATAATTCATAATTAACTTGAACTTTTACTTAATTATATAATTGATTTCTCTCAGTTGTTAGAACTTACAGATTTATAAAGTTTCTTTGTCTGTGATATAAGCCCACCAATCACAGCAAATTCTCTATTCCCACTGGGATGGACTTGCATGTTTTCATAACAAAGTCCACTATGCCATGTCACTAAAGCTCTTGGTTAATTTCAGTGTCATCTATATTTGTTTTTTAGAATGGGCATAGAATTTTGAATCACATTTATTGAAAAAAAATGGCTATTTCATTATTTACCCTTGTGATTATCATTAAATACAGCTATTATATTTACCTTTTTATTTCATGGACTTATTCTCAAATAGAAAAATTTTATAGTCACTAATGCTACTTTTGCAAACATTACTTGTAACTGTACTTTGTATTTTTCAAAAGACCTCACATTCTAAGTATTGGTGACAAAGAAAATTATTGAGTTTGAAAGCCCTAGATATATTATCAATAAACTACTTTGAATGATACAAAAATTTTTAAGCAGATTTTTAAAATTTATGCCCATATCCTAATTTCTTTATTTATTCATTCACTCATTCATTCCTTCAATAAACATATACTGTGCATCTAAGCACATGTGTCAGGCACCATGCCAAATGCTGGGCCTGCAGAGATGAATGAGATATGGTATCTGTCCTCAAGATTTGCTTTATTGATGTGGAAGTGGGAGAGTAATAAACACAGGTATAGTTTGTGAGCGAGGTGGCAAAAACATAGATCAATTTCACATACTTGGAATGGGAGACGATGTATGAAGACCACAAACCTTTGGTTAGAAAAAGGTGAATTCCTTTCTGCTGTTTTCAAGAAGAGGATCTGAGGAAGGTGTTGTTCCTTCTCTTGCACAGAAAACTAGAGCGTATGATGTTGAGATGATTCCCAGCTGGTACAGACATGGTGCTAGCAGGAGCTTCCTGGGAAAAGCTTCCTGGGAAACGAAAAAGTTCAGTGAGGCTGTTTGAGAAACACAGAGGAGAGTAAGGAAGCCCTCTAGAAAATCACAGCTGTGAAGGAAAAAAAAAGCTGACCCTATGGGTAGAAAATGAGGGCAAATCTGACAAAGTAAACTTGTAGGTAACACCTGAAGAAGAAAAACAGACAAGAAATTATCGAAATTAAGGAAACCCATGTTTGAAGGAGACAGCTGGATCAATACCCTGGCCAACACGGGGATTTGACCCAAACAACTAATAGGTTTTCAGTGCTGTCGGGATGCAGACGTATGGAGACACTACCCCATCAAAGAACGGATGCGCAGTCATCACAGGTACTCTCAGTGTACGACACAACTGGATGAATCTAGATGACAGCACAAGTACAGGTTGCAATGCCTCCTGGGAGGTGACAAGGAGACTTAGGTAAGGCTGAGACATATAAACCCTAGTGGTATGTACCCAACAAATGCATGGCAGTGTCACTCTGGTCTAGTGAGACCGGCTCCAGCACCCAAAGAACCTTCCAATAGAACTTCCTTTTCACCACCTCCTTGGCCACTCCAACCACCCTCATCCATTGGGCCAGGCCACACAAAATAACAGAGAATTTGGATTCTCCACTACAGCAAACTCTGCTGAAGAAAGAGGCTCATATCGCTATTTCCTGGTTCTTGCCAATTTTACATAACTTGTATATTTACCTTGATTCAGATTCCCAGCCTGCCCTGATTTTAAATGTGTGTTTGCCATTCAGTCCAGGTCTTGACTTCCTAAATTCCTGGTCTTAAAATATTGAATTTTATTTCTGGATGATCCAGGACTTAGGATCGTATAACACCATTGGCTCTTTCAGAGTTATCAGAGTGGCACCATGAAAATCCTGGACCCCACGGCAACACGACCTGCTCAGAAGGCAAGTACACCTATTGAAAAAAGTGCAGTCTCTAGACCGAGGACTACAGGTGTGAAGAGAGGTGAACCAGAGTAGAACCAGAGTGCAGACCAGGCTGGAGACTTCAGTTTTTGTGACCAGAGCTGCAAGAAACCACCTAACTCAAGAGGGATGCGCTATGTCCAGCTGGCCCTCCCAGAAATAGTGCATCCTACCCTAAGACTTGGAGATGGTTTGCTGATGAGGTTAAGTAAGGTGCCTCACTGTGTAACATCAGGAGGTGACTAATTTGATCCTGGAAATGTAATCCATGGAAACCATTCAGTATATTTGTAGTTTCAACAGAGAGATTATAAAATGAAAGCTGAAAATAAAAGGATGCTTGTTCCCTTGGAATCAATAAAAAGCAAAGAATAAGAAGTTAATAATACATGACCAACATTGAAGAAGAAAGTGGGTCCTGGTTAATGTAATATCCTGGTCCACTGAACAAGAAGATCCCATTAGCTGAGAGATAATCATGAGGTTGCCATAGCATCATTATTTTATTCAATGAATATCTGCTATGTGCCAGAGTACTGTGAAGTGTCTCTAGTTAGTTAAGTGGGGGAAATAAAGCAGAATCCTTACATTTGTGGAGCTTACAGTCTTTTAGGGAAGACAGATATGTAAGCAAGTAGTTTCAATACTATAAGTTAAGTGCTTTGATTCAAGGTACCATGGAAACCCAGAGGAGGGAGTCTAATATTCCTAGAAGGGTCAGGGAAAACCTCTCATAGGACAGTGACTCTAGAAAATAACAGTTCGTTCTTCCAGCTAGCCAGTCTTCCATCCATCCATTCCTCACATATGTACTGAGTACCTCTGACTGTTCCGGATGCTGAGGATACAACACTGAACGAGGCCAACAAGTGTGTACTTCAGTGAAATTTGCATTCTGGTAGGGTATGGATGGTATTACCAGGAGACACGCAGATGGGCTCCTTAAAACCACCTAATATTCACCTCTGGCCTCATTCCTCTCCCACATGTATTTTCCTACTGAGACAGGGTGCCCTGACTGCTCAGGCCGGAGCATTTTGATCTTTGTGGGAAGTATAGCTCTCACCATGAAACTGTTATTGGAGAAACTCCCAGAAACTGTTTTTCTTGCTGACACCATAAAGAATTACAGATCAGAAAGCCCATTAATGTGCAAGCAAAGTGTGTTAGTGCTAAATTCTAATGGGAGAGCAAAAGCAAGGGTGGCAAGAGCAGGGTGGCCAGAGGCCAGGTAGCCAAAAAGGGGGTGGTCAGGGGCCCAGTGGACAGAGGCCTCCCAGCCACAGGCCAGCTGGACAGGCTCCCCGCCCAACCTCCCACAGTGTGGCAGAAGAGCCAAGAGAGCCCTTTGTTCTGAGGACTTACATAGTTTGTGGGATGGGGGTGAGGGAATTACATATTGATTGACAGGTAAAGGCAGTGCCAGCTTCCCTGGGAAGATGTGACTACTCAAACGTAGGTATGTCTGGCAGGAGGGTCAGAGGGGTGTCTGTTAGCCTGAATCCTTACCTTGCTCCAGACTCCATTTGTTCATTTTGCACACGTGACAGGAGGCAGGCAATTAACCAAAGTTGTTTTATGGGCTTTTCTTCAGGCACTGTGAACCTCCCCTTCCCACCCTGCTTCTAGGCCTTAGGATGAATACACAGTCTCAAGGTTTTCCTTTACCCAGATAGTGGAGATGATACACACAGAGTTTCAAGGGCTCCTCCCTTCTTGTACTATCATAGTTTTGCTTGCTGTTTGGAATGCCTGGCAGCCTGATTGAACCAGGCTCAAGACTGCTAGGTCAATGAGTGAGACATGTCTTCCTTTGCTTCTAGCTTCCTGTATTCAGTTCTTTGTTAGAATGTCATGGTGAGGGCCCTGCCTTTACTTCCCTCTGGCTGCTCATTCCTGGCTGCTATGTAACCAAACTAAGATGCCAGCTGATTGCTTCACCATCACAATAGAATAAGTCCAGAAGGGAATGATCAGATAAAATCAGGTTTCTGAAATTGCAGCACTGAGAATCGATTTCACAGAGAAATAAAAGTGAGGAATAAGATGTCTAGACTGACATGAAAAATCCTTACCTTACTTTCCCAATGGAGATCTTTCCTGCCAATGGAAAAAACGAGTTATCTTCCCCAGGACAAGGTTGGTGGAAAATCAACGAAAGTTTCTCTGTGAATCCCAACAAGAACGCCAATGCCCAGGAGCTAACGGAAATGGTTCAAGGGACATACCCCATTTCTCAGTCTCCCAGGACACTGGGGCCCCTTCAGTGGTGCCCGCAGCAAGTGTCACACTGATTCACAGCATAGAGAGCTGCCAGACCTCAGAGACAGTCAGAGACTCTGCAGTACCCACTTCCTGAAAGAACACTCAACGCCTCCTCTCCAAGAAGGAAGTGAGGACCCCAGGGCTCGCGCCTCCCCTTCTGCACACAATGGTCCCTCTGCAAAGAGACACATGATCTTTGCATCCTTCTAGGACTGGGACCCACTTCACAGCATTTCCCTTGAAGGCAAGTGACAAGGGACAATGTTTCTAGAGAAAGCAAGCCCCCCCCGCCCCCCCGCACACAACCAACATAAGGGAAAAATTCAAGCCACGGTGGTTTTAAGCCAGAATAGTCTTCAAAGATCTCGGGCTACTCCTATAGAAATGACCACAATTTCCCAACAGAAACAAAAGAAAGGAAGTTAGAAGCTTCTGCAAGGCACAGTTGGTATCATTTTGAAAACTCATAGTTCCTGTTTTAAATCCCTCAACCTACTAATTTTAAGTGTTATACACCAGCTTTTCCTCATCTTTATATCCTTCAGTTCTTTTTTAAAATTTTATTTAATTATATTTAAAGAGAAGGGAAGGAAGGGAGAGAAACATCAACGTGTGAGAGATACATCGACTGGTTGCCACCTGGCCCGCAACCCAGGCATGTGCCCTGACTGGGAATCAAACCAGCGACCCCTGGGTTCCCAGGCCCAGACTCAACCCACTGAGCCACACCAGCCAGGGCAATATCCTTCATTTCTTTTTGAAGTTATTCAAGTAATACATGTTTGCTGTCAAAGTGTAAAACACAGATAAGCATAAAAAAGAAAATTAAAAATTCCCCATTTTCAGTTTCTTCAGGTTAATTTTTTAACCTGAAGAAACTGCTGCTGGCACCCCAGCAACCATCCTTCCAGCCTTTCTTCTGCGGTGAGGTGGGTCCTGGGATGAGCTGTCAACATCTGTCCCACCCCACACCACTGTGGGACATCGTGCAGCTTGAAGGACATTAACCTGATCCCCAGCTCTGACATAGATCCTGATTCGGCAAAACAAAATTTCCATAATCTATGACCTTGACACAGTACTTACCTTAAGGACCAGCACCTAACCCAGACCTAACCCACGCAATACAAAGCATTCGCCTCACTGCCAAAAAGAGGCACACGATCAGGATGGTCCAATCAGAGGGAAGCCTAGGATTCCCGCCAAAGGCTGGGGGAGAGATACCCCTTTCTGGGTTTGAACCAAATGGTCCTGGAAGTTGTTGGCAGCCATCCTGCCCCAACAAGGCAAATCACTTTCAGGTGAACACAGATGGTTCCAAGGGCAAAAAAAAAAAAAAAAAAAAAAAAAAAAAAAAAAAAAAAAAAAAAAAAAAAAAAAAAAAAAAAAAAAAAAAAAAAAAAAAAAAAAAAAGTACTTAAAAAATCAGTTGCTAAAGAACTTTCTGAGCTGCTAAATTAAATTAACACCAGAACCTGTCTGATTTCTGGAGTTTCTAGTTATATGAACCAAAAAAATTTGCTTCTTGAAGTCAGTATAAATTGAGATTTTTATTACTTCTAACTAAATGGTTCCTAAATGACTTGTGTAGTTACTTTTATTTTTAAATGTCCATATTATTTATAATTTCCTATTTAAAAATACATCATGGTCATCTTTCCTTTTCAAGATGCACTTTGACAAAATTATTAATTTCTTCAAAGTAGTCCACTATATGGACAGACTTTATTTTTTTTT
>PVKU01013148.1:22500-30773 GCA_004027475.1 Anoura caudifer | reverse complement strand
AATAATGAAGCCATTTACATAAAATGGTCTCATCCTGCCAGGTGCTGATAATATTGGAGGCTAAGAGCCTAGCTGGGGAGCCGGGTGGCAGGCACGTGCGTCTTCCCACCATCGGGCCTCATGCCTTTTATTTGCGACATGAACCAAAGGTTTAATTAGCGTCCAGTCTCAATCACTGGGAGATGGTATTTGAAAGAAACGGGAAAAGACAAAAATAAGAGAAGTCATCCACTGTCTTACGAAGACAGCGTAAGCCGAGTTAAGAGTTCCTGTCCGGCCAAATCAACCCTCGGAGCAGTTCTGAGAAATGCACCCGCCTGCGGGACCCTCCGCTCCCAGCAGGGACCACCGCCATTTGCTCGCATGCACGCAGCAGACGCGGGTAAACCCAGGGGGCTGCGGGTTGGTTTGTCACAAGCTTATTTTTGCCAGGAGACACGCTGGGGAGCGCAAATTCTAAGGGTAGTTGGGTTTCGTGTACCTGCCGTGGCGTTTCACGCCCCACACGGCGGACCGGAGGGCTGCGCCTGCGTTCCCTCCCTCGGAGACAGGATGCGTGCTCGCACTTCCCTGCCTTCGGCACCTTGCGGCCCGTGGCCACACCTGGCCCCTCCCCCGAGTTCCGTATGTACTTCCCTTCGCCCCTCACACCACTCGTGTTCCTATAGCAAACTGCTGGATTTTGCTTCACGTGCATTTTTGTTTCGTTTGCATGTATTTTTAACTTCTGTGAACAAGACGGTGTTCTCTCCTCCGGTGTTTTCGTCTCACGAAACCTGAGGGTTCTCACCCGAGCCTGCTGCCTGCAGACACACAAATCAGACTTTGGGACCAGGCGCCCCTGGGGGGCCGCCTCAGCCTCCGCTCCGTCCGCAGTGACAAGCGCCCCTACTTCTGCCGACAGGTGGCCTTATCCGCCTACCTGCTTCTCCATCTGCAAGGTGAGAGGTGCTACCTTACTGTAATGGCATCTTTCTAATTATTAATAAATGTGAGCATTTCTTCGTGGGCTTACTAATTAGCCTTTTGAATACCTTCTGCAAATCGCCTGGTTTTGGACTTTCCCCTTCGGGGGTTGCGATCCTTTGTGCTGGCCCAGAGGAGTTCTCCGTCAGTTTTGGGCACCACCACCATCCCCTCCCATTCTAACACTCCATGGTGTCTCCGGGCAAACAGACATGCTCGCTTTTCTTCTAGTTTTGCATAGTTCTGTGGTAGGGAAACTTTCAACATGGCCCCCCCGTGGCGGTAAAATGCCACCCCCGCCCCCGAGAGGGGGCTGCACCTGACAACTTGCTTCTAACCGAGGACACACCCACGGCTGGGTCACAAGGGCCGTGACTCTCCGTTTGCCGGTGGACTCTGCTGACAAAGGCAGCTGCCGTGGCGGAGGCCCCTGTGACCGGGAAGGCGCGTGTCCTCCAGTCTGTCCTCCGTGAGGGCTGTCCGTGCGGAGCTGAACTGGGCCCCCACCGCATGGGCTCGGGCGTAGACCCCTCCCCGGTGGAGACTGGAGGTGGCCGCAGCCCCGCTGACCCGTGGCTGCAGTACCTGGAGGACCCTGCGGTGGAAGACCAGACGCACACCAGACTTCTGACCGGGCACAACGCCCACTTTTCTGAGCCTCTCGTTTCTCGGCAACGGCTAATGCCCCCGGTTCTCCGGTGCCAGTCTGGTCTCTGTCTTCCATCCGTCCCAATCCCACCTTTGCTTCTGGCATTAAGAAGAGATCAGCTTTATTTTTACTTTTACTTTCTTAACAAAACTGCTTTTGAATTCCAGACCTGCCACGTCCGTGCTGCGCCGCAAGGTGAGGAGGGGTGTCTGAGAGCTGGCGGGTGCGGCGTCCCCTTCACCGAAGGGGCTCGGTGATGGCAGCTCCCATGCAGCCACCCCCTGCCGTGCCGAATCCGCGAGAGGCCGTGGGGTGCGCCCTCTCCGAGCCTGTCCCCCGCGGCCTTCCCCTGGCTCACTGCGTCACGGAGCTGAGCTCTCAGGAGCTCCCTCCGGAGCACAGCCACGGAGGAGGGGACATGGGGCCCCAGACCTGTCTTCTGAGGGCGGATTCTCTCTGTACCTGGACAGGGTGGCTCCGGACCAGCACCCCGGGCCTGCCGCTGGCTTTCCTCCTGGCTGGCTGAGTCGTGAGGGTCCTCTTCCTGCCTCGGGCCTCCGTTCCCCGCTGCCGAATGGTGGGTGGGGAGGGCGGCCCCTGCCCCCGGCTGGCTGAGCACAGTGGACGCAGACCTGCTCCCCGATGAGCGATCGGAAGCTCTGGGAAAGGGGGGTGGGGGGTCTCCGCAGACTGGACCAGCAGGACTCCCCCGGCACAGACCCCGAGCAGGACCTGCCTGCGCCTCGCCCGGAGCTCAGCATCCGCTCTCCCACGTGGGACCTGCGGTCACCCAACGAGACCAGATCTGTTAGCACGGCTCCAATACTTGCCAGCGGGCGCCGTCTCTCCCCACAGCCACGACGCACCGTGACCGAGATCTCCGCCTTTAATTCTCAAGTCCGTGTCGGGGGAAAAGGGAACTCTAGTGCTGTTAGGGGGGTCTCGCCCCACGGCCGTTTGAAGTCACTCCTCTCAGAGAGGGACCCCCAAACCCACCCGACTCGCAGAGACAGCCGAGAAGGCGCCCACACACTGAGGTCTCCCTGGGTGCATTTCCAGTGTCACAGAACACCGGGCAGGGTCCTAAGTTTGGGTCTGAGCAGCTGACGACCAGTACAAAGGCCCTCGGGGAAGAGGCGCATGTGGACGGGACCGGGGAACCTCGGGGTTGCATCGACCGCGTGGCTCAGCTGAGGTCCCCTCCGCCTGGGGCTGCGGAGTGGGCAGGGCGCGGGGGTTCTGGTCCGAGAGAGCGCACGGCGGACCCGGGCTGCTGCGCGTGGGGCCCAGCCGGGCAGAGGGGCCAGGGGCTCTGGCACGGTGGTGGCCGGGCTCCTCCGGGGGCTGGGGAGGCGGCCCCCAGTGAGGGCCCCGATCAGACACAGAAACGCCCCTGTTGGCGCTCACTGGGAGGTGACAGGGACACATGGATCCTGCACAGGCTGCCTCGCAGGGGCGGCGAGTGCGTGAAACAGCCGGGCCACCACCACCATGGAGCGGAGGAGCGGGGCCACAGCATGGGGCTGCCAGGGGGGCAGGAGGCTGCGGGGGGGGGGAGCGGCCCGTGCCCCACGGCGGAGCCCCGCAGTGCCCTCAAACCCCGCGGCCCGCCAGGACGCTGGCACGCGGAGGGCCGCAGCCCCTGGGCCCTTCTGCTTCCGTCTGCCTTGAGTGCACCTTTGGAAACGGTGGGGAACTTGCACTTGTTGGAAAATTGCTTACTTACTCTAATAAGCTATTTTTAAGGTTTTATTTTAGCTAGATAATGAGTAAGGCTAGATTGATGTCAGGCAGGAAGTAATTTTAACCAATACCTTCAGAAGCCTGTGACACTGAGTATTGGAAAATCGTGCGCAGGGTGAGCCGGGTGAGGAGAGGTGAAAACGCGTTGGGTGCCAGGAACCCGTCCTGGGGCTCCGCTCCCCCCCCTTCCACCCTCACTGTGGGAGGCTCCACCCCAACATCTCCACGGAGGGTGTTCTCACCTCAGAACCCCTTCGACTGAACCTTCCTGTGAACACTTGCTCAGGATCCCGGGAGACAAAATGCTCAAGTCGCCACCGTTATGATCGGCCCCGTCAGCCAGGGTGCGGCGCTGGGGGAGGTGGGCAGCCCTGCGCTCAGGGCCCAGCCGCAGGCAGGCGGGGAAAGGCCTTCCCAGGAAGGGGGGGCCCTGGTGCGGGAGGCGCTTGGCGAGGGTGGACAGGGGATCGGTCGCAGGCGCTGGGAGCGTGTCCAGCCCTCGGACCTGGAGCCGATGCCTTTGCCATCCACCCAGGATGCGCTGGCGTTTCCAGAGCAAGGACCGTGGGGGGACGCTCTGCCCGTCACAGGGGAGAGGCAGGCAGCCCGCACGGGCCCGGGGACACTTCGTGCGGATGAGGACACAGAAGCCCCAGGAGGGGCAAGCGCGGGGTCCCCGATGTGGCACGTGCAGGGGGCAGTGAGCCCAGCCCCGCTCGTCGCGGAGTGAGCTCTGGAGCGAGCGGCCAGCGGCCAGGGAAGCCCTCTGGTGGGAGTGACTGGGCCACGGGTCCAGACGAGGGGGCGGCCTCTGCGTGTGGGCTTCTTGGCTACATTTTGGGTCAAATGTTTTGAAAGTTTCAGACAATGAGACAAATGGTGGGAAAACTTTCGCGTAGACAAAGATCTTAGTAGATTTGGGCACTGGGCTCATCTGGGTTTTGTTGGGGAAGCGTGGGTTCTCGTCACCGGGCAGGGACCTGCCCTCATCGCCCAGAGCCACAGGGTCTCAGCCGGGCAGGAGCCGGGCACCAGGCGGCTGGGGATTTGCCGGACCATAAGCACAGACGGGAAAAGCCCGGTGCTGCCCTTCCAGCTGTGTCGGGCCGCGTGGCCTGGCTGAGGCGCAGCGGTGCCGCCGCTCAGACTTCAAACCTCTGCTGGGCATTCCCCCCTCCCCAGACCTCCCCGGACACCAAGTGAGGCTGGCACACGGCTAGGTACCGGGCCCGCCCTGTACCTGACCGTCACTGTGCATTTACGGTTCCGTCACCCCCACCAGGCGGCAAGCTGTGCGAGAGCAGGGGCCCAACTGGGGGCCGGTGGCGCGGGTGCGCATGAAGCTGGGGTGGAGGGCGCAGAAGCAGGGCCAGCCTCCCCGTGAAAGACAGCACCCTGCCCGCTGCCGCTCCCACACCGCGGTGCCAGAGCACAGGCAGGGCGGCAAAGTGGCCTCCTGGGGACCTTATCTGGGTTGGCGGGTGGGGCCGGTGGCCCACGCGGGTCGATGGAAGCACCGGGCTGCTCCGGGAGCACGTCCTGGGCCTGAGGCCCGCCGCTGGGCCAGCTCCATTTCCGGCGGCGGCGGCGGCATTTGCCGAGGGAGCAGAGCCTGGCTCCCTGCCCTCTGCCCCACGGACGAGCGCCTGGGACTCCGGGGCCTTGTTGTTGGGCCTGAGAAGAGCTCCCTCTCTCCTCGAGCCCCCGGCCCTCCTCAGAGGGGGGATGAAGTCCGGACACAGCGCAAGGACAGGGAGGCCCTCGGAGACGGAGGCAGAAGAGCTGAGTGAGAGGCCGAGGGGGAGTCACGTGCAGGAAGGAAGCGAGTTCGTGAGCCCCCCAAACCCGCGTGGGAGACCAGACGGCACCCCAGCCCCGCCCCCCCTCCCTCCCCCCACAGAAACTCTCAATCATGTTTCACCCTTTTCTCTGATAACCCACATCCCCTGAGGAATATTTTGTTTTGCTTTGTTTTGTTGTGTTTCTAAAGGAAGCATGTTCACGGGCGGTTGTCAAACACATAGAATTTACTCACGGTAATTGGGCCACAGGTCATTTACGTGCCAAACCGGCAGTGAGGCCCAGATGAACAACTTGATCAACACCTGAGTCTAATCACGGGGTCCCTGCTCTTAATTTCTTTTGTCGGTAATTTCCATACTCGGGCAGCAACGCATAGAATTATCTCGGTTTACAGATCCTGGGACCCGGGGGAAAATCGCTTTGCAGACATTTCTCCTGGGGCATTTGATGTTGATGCCGCGTGGAGTTGGGAAGCCCTGCGCCACGGGCCCAACACCTCCAGATAAGTCCTCAGAAACGCTGCGGGTCTCCACGACACCTTCGTGGAGGTTTCGATAAGTTTGGGAGGCGAAGAAATAGATCACAAAATGCCATTACGAACAGCTTCCCGTCAGCAGGAAGTCGTGGTACGTCGGAGCTGCCGTGGGGTCGGAAAACGCGCACGAGCCCCAGGAGTTTCTTTCTTTCTAAGCACGCGGAAGGCTGCAGGGGGGCAGGGTCAAAGACACTGCAGTGACTGTGTGTGGTGCCCCATGGGTACCAGGCTTCGGGGAGGGGGTCACTTCGCAGGTTTTACAGATATCTAACCTCTGTGTTATACGCCGGGAACTAACGTAAGCGAGTGTAGCAACTCTAACTGAAAAATAAATAAAGATAAAGTCACGTAAATCGGTTGGGGAAAGGCAGTAACGACAACCCTCGAAGGGCCTGGAGCGGGGGGTGGGCAGTGGTCAGGGGCCTGCGGGAAGGCCTAGATTCCGGGTCTGCCGTCCAGACCAACTTCCCCACGCCGTCGACGCTCACTCCGGGGATCCGGCATCTCGTGTCATCTCACCAGCCTCCCCCCCAGGGCGGGTGCCGTTCATATTCTCATTTATTCTCGGCAAGGAAGCCAAGCCTCCGAGAGGTGGATGCGCAGGCCCAAATTCTCCCCCGGGTGCTGAGAGAGCGGTGAGTCCAACCCTGACACCATCTGAGCCCACAGACACCTTTCCCACCCGCCCAGGTGAGCTGTCTCGTCCCTTAGATACAGCGGACGGAATGTGCTGACCCCTCTTAGGCAGTGGAGTGACCCACTGCCCCAGTTTGCTGGGGACGGACAGGCTCCCGGGGCACGGAACTTGCATTGCTAAGTCTGGACCTGTTCTGGACGGGCGGCTGGTTTCCTTCTCTGGAAGCAAAACCAGAACTTAAGCGAATTAAGGAGCGGTAATACTCAGAAGTGTGAGAACCAAAATGAGGGCAAACCAGGGGTTTGCAGGAGGGATGCCACCTCCCAGTTCATCTGTTGGACGTGCATCTCCGCGGGCATGTTAAATAGAATGTTTCTGAAATTCAGGAGAGTTTAGGGAAGTCGGAGATTTCATGGAGAGATTGCGGAAGCTGGATCTTATGCTGCTCTTCAAAACTGGAAAGAGCAGGCCCTGGATGGTGCAGCCCTGCCGGGCCAGTGGCAGAGGCCCCCTCTCGGCCACACCCACGTGGCCGGTCCCTCCCTGGCCGCCTCCCTCACTAGGTCAGCCCACGTCAGGGGCATCTGGGACAGAGCGTTCTCCACAGCGGCAAGGAAGCAAACTCCACGAGACCCCTCAATATTTAATCTGTTTTCTCCAGGCCTCGGTTTTCTTTTCCAGGTTAGGTTTTTCAGGGTCCCAGGCAGGAGGGGAGGGGCGGAGACAAGCCTTCTGAGCCCCCCCGGACGACCTGCATGGACGGACACGTGGGGACTTCCGGACAGAAGAGCGTCTGTTCTAGCGTTTGAAGTTCGCCACGCGGCAACACCGGTGGAGAGTTGACAGTCACGTGGGTGTCGGAGCGTGGCAAGCGGGTCTGCAGGTGCCCCGTCCAGCGCAGAGCGGGGGTGTGAGCCGGGCGACGTTCTCTTCGTCTGACGGCTGACGCCCGGAGGGGCTGGACCCCGGCACTTCTGACTCCCGATCTTGGCCTTTTCGCACGCAGCGCGATGGAGTAAATCTCTATTAGCTGGATGCCCAGTGGGGGGATTCCAGACCGCGCTCCTTCACAGGACTTTTCTGCGGCCCTTTCCGCGCCGTCCGGTGAGCCACGCGCTCTCCCGCTGGCCCGGTGAGGCCCGCGTTTTAGAGCCCACGGCCCGGGGCCTGTCGCTCTCACCTGGCAGGCCGCGGGCTGAGCTGCGGCGCCCACCCCTCCCGGGTAGCCTGCAGTCTCAGCCGCTCCCTCCGGCGATCAGCACCTTGGAGCCTGACGGGGACAAAAACCGCTGGTGGCTTCTGCCGCCTGCGACCACACCGGGAATGCCTTCCAGACGCTCTCACACTGGACCCCCTCACCGGCTCTCCTTCGCGGCTGCTCAGCACGCAGACAGCTCCTTGCCACTCGGCCCCAGGCAGCCGAACACGTGCGTGTGAAGGCCGTGCGCACAGTGGGGGGCTGCACACCCGCCTCGGCTCCGTTCCTTTGAAGACGAGGCAAAGCTGAGGGAGCCGCGGCCCAGCTCCGAAGCCAGCTGTGGAGGGGGTTGGCACACTCCAAGTCACACCCCAGCGTGACCTGTGCAGGATGATGTCAACTCAGAGACCCTGGCACCGCGAGGCGGACAGGAAATGTCTCATCTCTAAGAAAAGGCAGGCACGATGCGTGTCTTCCTGGTACAGCCTGCAGCTTCATTCTCCAGAATTCAGTTTGGCTCTGGCAGGAACCGAACTTCTAATCCAATCTGGAAGGACCTCTGAATGGGTAACCTTACGCAGACTGTCTTCACTCGGAAACGTCACCCGGGGACTGATGTCATGGCTCCCTGGAGGGGGTCCTCGGGTTCAGGAGGGTGGCCTGCCCCAAGCTCAAGGGGGCTTCCAAAGGGGCCATAGGGCCTTTGATTTCCATCCGGGCTGAGAAAATCGCTGTCCTGAAG